>PVLA01009035.1:0-80634 GCA_004027455.1 Hydrochoerus hydrochaeris
GCCAGACACACACACACACACACACACACACACACACACACACACACACACACTGTGGTGCTTTCCAAAAGGACCATACTGCTTACTCTGCAGGACCTTCCTCTCTCTCTCTCTCTCTCTCTCTCTCTCTCTCTCTCTCTCTCTCTCTGTCTCTCCCATTTTTGAAACAGGTTCTGACTGTGTAGTACAGGCTGGTCTTGAACTTGCTGTACGTACCTGATTGGCCTCAAAACCATGATCTTCATGCTTCATTCTCACCAGTGCTGGGAGTACAGGTGTATGCCACCACACCCAATTTAATTTCTGTATTTTAACCACAAGTTAAATTTGGTACTTTACATCTGGCAGTTTAAACCTACCTAATATAGCTGGAAAGTTGTCTTTATGACCACAAAATAACACACATTTAACTTTCTCTCTTTTTTTTTTTTTTTTTTTTTTAAATTTCAGTACTGGGGATTTAACTCAGGCTCTTCACATTGAGCTACATTTCCGGCCTTGTTTTTACTTATTTATTTATTTTTTGAGATAGGGACTGACTAAATTATTAAGTTGTTGGAACTGGGTTTGAACTTACAATCCCCCTGCCTCAGCCTTCCAGAGTGCTAGGATTATAGGCCTGTAAATTATTCCTAAAAGAAAAATGCCAGCAAATAAGTAGTCCATGTGGGGGCTGGGGATTTACCTCAGCGGCATAAGCGCCTGCCTTGCAAGTGCATGGTCCTGAGTTTGATCCCAGGTACCAATTAAAAAAAAAAAAAAACTATAGTCACCACTCAACTGTCATAATGATTTGATACTTTGAATCCCTTCAATAGTACACACATGAGGAAGTATTAATAACAAACTTTGATCTCCATACAATATGTGTTTTGTCACACTTGGAAAATGTGATTGTGAATAAAGGAACTGCTTTTTATTCTGTTAGAGAACATATTATTCACATTTTTCTTGTGAATAAACTTACACCAAAAACTCAATAGCATTTCATGAAAAGAAGTAGACCTTGCACCTGTAATCCCAGCACTCTGGTAGGCTGAGGCAGGAGGATCACAAATTTTAGCCCATTGTGGACAACTTAGTGACTTACTGTGACCCTGCCTCAAAAAATAAAAAGGCCTGCAGATGCAGCTCAGTGCTATGGTCCCCGGTTCAATACCAACTACCGGAAGGGAATAAACAAAAGAGAGAGGGGAAGAAAGAAAAGGAAAAAAAAAAGAGATGGACCTTTCATATTTATTTGAAGCTGTCTTTGTAGGCATTCACTTCACTTCCTGCTATGATGCAAATTACTCAGCCTCTCTACCTTTCAGCCTCCACAGTTTTATGGTTTTAAAATGTTAAAAATAATTACTGAAGATTAGTTGTAAGGATTGAATAAGCTATGTACTGTACCATGGAACTACCTAGCACTCAATAATGTCATTGGTGCATATTTACTGCTACTACTGAAAAGGAAACTGAGGCCAGAAATTACAGGCCTTGACTAAGAGCAGAGACACAACTCCTGGGCCTAGGTTTTGGGTCTTGTTTCATTTCAGCTCCAGTTAATTTAAAGTTTTACTGTCTATAGGACTTTATTTGGCAGGATATTCTTACAATTACTGTCTTAATCCCCTAATAATGTCAAAGACTAAAGAACTAAAATGCCAAAGCTGTACTAAAATGACAGCACAGATTAAATATTATCATGAGAGATGAATGGGAAGATTCTGCCACTGAGCTCTCACTAAAAGGTAATTTGCTGTAGTTTATTCTTCTCTGAGATCACCAACTCAAGCCTGAGTGTTTTAGGAGTCAGAGTAGGCCAGGTTGTGTGGTGATAACAAACAACTCCTAAATCTTGATGGCTTGAAACAATAAATAGTTCCCTCACCCACTACATACATGTTCATTCAGGAACCTGACTAGTAGAATAACCTAGGTCATTGTACTAGAGAGAAAAGAAGGTTCTGGAAGTTCTCCTAATGTTAAATAACTGACAAGAACTTGTATTTCATTACTTCTACTCACACTCTTTGGCCAGAACTAGTCATGTGATCACAGATAACTTCAAGAGACTGAAGAAGTTCAATCCTCCCATGTCCTGGAAGAACAAAAGAATAGGATTGTTTGTTAATAGCCTTAATGACTATTATAGACTTTAATGTTTCTTTTCTTCATGAAGAAATAAGAAATGACAACCTGAGAAAAGATAATGGAAACTGTATTAATTTTCCCATGAATTATCAAGTTATGATAAATTAAAAATGTATATCATTTAATACCTTTTTGTTTATTAGCTTTATATATTTTTATTGTGAATATAGCCACCCATGAAAGATGACTGCTCTTAAAAGCAGGTGAGTAGAATTTGAATTTGAAATTTTAGAGTTTGTACATAAACAAACCAGTAATGGAATATTTGAATACTGACCAGATTTTTGATGAGGAATTGTTAATTATTATAGGGGTGATAATGGATTATTATGGATTTTTAAAAGAGAGACTTTGCCTTTTAGAAATACATAATGAAATATTTATGAGTGATATGATGGTGGGATTGATTTCAAAATAATCTACAATGTGAAAGAAGCAATAGGTTGGGTTTGGGATGAAAAAAGATTGGCCATGAATCGATGATTATGGAAGCTGGGAGACTAGTACATAGAGATTCATTATGTTAATTTCTCTAGTCTTCATCTTTTTATGTATACTTGTGTTTTTTTTTTTCAATACTGCAGACTGGGTGTAGGACCCACCCACTAAGCTGTATTCCCAGCTTTACATTTTTAAAAATTTTTTTATTTTTGTGCTAGCATCTCACTAAGTCATCCAGTTGCCCAGGCCAGGCCTTGAACTTGTGATCCTCCAGTTCCCCAGAGTGCTGGGATTGTAGGCATGTAGCACCCCACCTGGCTATGCTTGGAATTTTCCATAATAAAAAAAAATTAAACCCTGTAATAATAAACTCTCAGCTACTGTAGCCTGCAGGTTCAGCTTCTCTAGAGACGACTAACAAGGGATCATTGCTGGTGCCAGTGGCCTGCCTGAGAGCACATCAAGTCCTGGAAAATAGTTCATCCAAACAACTTTTGCATTTGCCAAACATTTCAAAGGACCAATGGTAGGCCAAAATGGCAGCCAATGGTGCTCATGGCTTACAGTGCCTTGTGGGACCTCAAAACTTCCCTACTCTTGCCTGCTGAAGAGATCATGATTTTGTGTACAGATCAGTACATAAAAACATGAGCTCACACCTTTTTTCTGGCTACTCTGTGACCCTGGCAGGACACTAAATTTCCTTTGGTCATTAACGTGATGCATAGAGATTTTGGACATCTGTGGGGTATGTAGATGCGTGTGGGACACGTGGCTGGGCTAGACACAGAGCTGGGCTGTGACATAAGGAGCACTATGAATGCCTCTCCCTACCTCTTGGGGCCCCAGGTCATCCCAGATCTCCGTTGAGCCGCGGTGCTGTAGGCTCTGCCTATTTCTGATGGAGATGCTTGTTTGAGCATCACCAGATTGTACCTGACATGTCACTTGCCCTCTCTCTGAGAGCACTGCTTCTACAGATTTATTCTCATGCATCTCATCCTGCCATAGTCGACTGGCTATGAACTGTTATCTCAGGCTAGTCTGATCCAGTTCTCCTGAATATTTGTGTCATTAAGAGACATGCATGTTGAGCTAAGAGAGGAGTGTCCAGGTGGCAGAGCTTACGCATGACTGTCCACAAACCCTGTGGTAAGGCCCTCAGAGCTGCTCTGAACCCCACCCTCCCGGTTGCCAGTGTGTTAGTCTGTTTTCTGTTGCTATAACAGAGGACCTGGGACAGGACAATTTATAAGGAATAGACCTTCATTAGCTCTCTGTTCTGGAGGCTAAGTCCAGTGGCATGGTGCAAGCATCAGAAGCACCATCAAGCCTTGTTGCTGGCAGGTGGTCACATTTCCTTTTCCCATCATGACGCTACATGTAATATGGCAGTGGGCCTCCTGTGGCCAGAAAGTGGGAACATGCAAATTCAGGTGTTTGCTTCCTAGTCTGGTGAAGCCACTAATCCTTGATGGGGGCCACATCCTCATGGCTTCACTTAATTTGAAGTACTTCCCAAAGGCCCCACCTCCAAATATCTCAGCATAGTAATTTGGGCATTCAATTTCTAAGACACAGAACCCTTTAAGGGAGTACTGAAGATTCCCATGCTATGCTATGATAAAATTCATTGTGAATGTTTAAATAAAAAAGAATTATAGTAAAATACACACTTCCACGAAGCCCCTCAAAGTACTCACTTCTGGCTCACTTATCCCATTGTTCTTGCCGCTTTCTGAAACAGTTCTGCAAGTCCTTTTTCGTGAGTGTCTTTACTTGTGCTTGTTAGGAAAAAGCAAATGTATGAGCTCAATGGGACAGGTTAATTACAGAATAAACCTGAGAGGGACACCCTGGCACTTAGACCAGACCAGTCACTCTCACAGGCTATCAGATCTTTTATAGGGTCATGAGTGCAAAGCAGAGCTATGAAAGGAAGAGGTCAAAATGGGACTTTCGAGGGGGAATGTCCAGGGAGAAGGAGATATGAGAACCTGCCAGCAACAAGGCTTGAGAAAGTGGCGTGGTGGTTGCCTGTCAAGAGCAGGGATGAATGAAGAATGATGGGAATCATGGGGGTAACCATGGTTACTGGACCTTATGAAGCCACGATTATACATCTTTAGCAGGTGTAAAACTGCAGCGAGATGGAAGAGGCTTAAACTGATCTCTGGTCAGCCTTGGATGGTGGTGATCATCTCCTTCTGCATTGTCATGGCTCCAGATCCTGAAATGATTCGAAGCACTTACTTTTCATGGTCATTTTGACTTTGGGAAAGAGCTAGAAATTGCATGGTGCGAGATCTGGTGAATACAGTGGACAAGGGCACCCAGTAATGTTTTTATTTGACACAAAGTGCTGTAAACATTTTGAATTGATTCAGAACATAGAGGAAGCTATGGAAAGATGCTTGCAAAAGAAAACTTCCAGGGCCACTTCAGAGAGAGAGAAAGAGAGAGAGTCCTTTTTTGCTTGAGTGCCTTGAAAGATTGAAAGCTCTGGCTCTTGATGATACAATCTCCACATTTTCTGTAAACCAGTCCATCTCTTCTTGGGTGTGGGCTGAGCCTAATGACACTTCTCCTCAATGGACTATGGCAAAAGTAATGCAACTTTACTTCAAGATTAGATGTAACAGTCTCTGTCTCTCTGTGGGTCTGTTGGTCTGCCTCTCCTGCTTCTGGGAAAAGACAGCTGCCCAGGGATGAGGATCCCTATGCATGAGCCAATAGTCAAGACCACCTCTAGCCCTTGGCCAGTGAGACCCTGCATCCTGTCTGCCGTCAGCCACCGCCAAGCTTAGAAGGGAAGTGGGAGCCTTGTAGTAATGCAGGTGGGGCTGGCACTTTGATCACAGACTTGTGGCAGTTTGTGCAGATTGCTAAGCGCAAGAAAATATGAAAAATGCCGTACGGTATCCTCCAGAGCCTATTAAGTAACATTTCAAATAGAGCAACTAAAGGTGAACAGAAAGAAAGCTGCTTTTCCTAGAGGTCTGGAGCAAAGTCTCCCAAAACTCTGAGCAAGGGCGTTCCTTGCTCTCACAGCCCTCCAGGGATGCACAGAGGGGAGCAGTTCACACGTGCGCAGCTCAGTTTGTTGCTGACCATCAAGGATCATTGTTGCCTCCTGATTTCTTTCTTTTTTTTAAATGATTTTAAAAACCTTATCCATCCATGTTGGCAGGACATAATTATTGCATTCATCATGGTGAGGTGGTGCATGTACAAACAGATCCTAATTCTTTTCCCTTTCCTTCCCTTTCTTCTCAGTACCTGCTCCTTCCATCTCCTGGCTCAGTCTGGTTCCTTTCTATTTAAAGAAGTTTGTGTTTTAATGGTGATTGGTGAAGGAACACAGATATTTTTTCGAAGCTGAGAAGCACTGGGACGTTGACAGTGAACTGGGATGTTTCATGTTATTACGTCCTGAGAAAGCAAGGATTCAAACAAACTACGTAGTAAATCACTGTAAAACGATTTTAAATGGCATTTACTCTCCTTGTCCATGAAAGAGGTAAACAGAACATCACAGAAAACAGACAATTTAAGGTACTAAGTTGCTTAAAGAATCTCTTGATCCCTAAAGCTATGGAAAGATGCTTGCAAAAGAATCTTTCATGATTAAGGCTTAGACGGAGCACGGTTCTGATTCCCTGAGTTGGTGTTGCTGTTGTTTAACGTTTTATTTTGGAGAACTATACATTCAGAGTGCAGTTGTAAGAAGCTGGTCTCAGTGGTACTGGCTTACTTAGCATTCGCAAGGTCCAGGGCTTATTCTCCAGTAACTGCCCCCACCCCCACCCCACCCCCACCCACACACAAAAGAAGAAGAAACTGAAACAGAAATCCTGCGTACTCTTTTCTCCATTTTCCTCAGTGTAACATCTTGCATAATTAGAATATATTGTCAAATCATGCAATCGACTTTGGGACAACCCACAGAGTTTTTTAGGATGTTGTCAGACTTAGTGTACACCTATGTGTGCATATTTAATTCTGTGCAGTTCCAGTACAGACCTTTGTGTCAACATTGCCATAATCAGCACATGAATCTGTCTCCCATGAGGAGTCCCCTGCTGCTCTTCTATAGCTGTTGTCACTTCCCTCCTTAACCCCTGCAGCCTAGATTCCATTCTCCATCTCTTGATTATTTCAAGAACATTTTAGAAATGGAATTCCACGGTTCATAGCCTTTTGAGACTGCCCTGTTGTCCCGCCTTGAGATCTGCCTGAGATCTCATCCTGGCGAGCTGCTGTGTGATCTCTGGCAAGTTCTTTCACTTCTCCAAAGCAGCTTTGGTTCACGCCTAAGTCTGTGTGCTTCTGCAGTCTCACTGTCCCCCTGCACTCCTGTTCTCACCCTTCAGTAATCTGAATGGTTCCAATGGAACCTCAGAACATAGTTGGAGCATGGACCTCTAAACCTCCTCTTGACATTTCCAAAGCAGTAAAATAAAAAGAGAAACACTACAGTTGTCCCTGAGTATTTACTGGGTACCACCTCCCCCAAGCAGATACCAAAATCTACAGATGCTCAAGTCCTTACATGAAATGGGTAGCATTTGCACTGACTTTATGCATGTCCTCCCATATACCTGAAATCATTTCTAGATGACTTGTAGTACCTAACACAACACAAATGCTAGGTAAATAGTTGTTATACTGTGTTGTTTAGGGAATAATACCAAGGAAGGGAGTCTGATGCAAAAGAACACGATACAGTTTTTTTCTCTGAATTATTTTCAACCCATGGTTGGATGAATCCTTAGATATAGAATCCATGACGAGGGAGGGCTGATTGGTTTTGGAAATGCCAGTTGAATGGCTTTGGCATTTAGATTTTGTCACAGTCTATTCTGCTAAGTAATTTTATATGTTTACAGAACCCTTGTTTTGGATAGAAGCCCATTTCCACTGCTACCAGTTCTTATTTTGGGTCAGTATCTTTCACTGATGGAGGTGTGGTCACCTGGTTTAGCTAATGTTGGGTACAGTGCCAGGAAACAGTACCCCCACCCCACTGGACCAATTGGCTGAACATCTGAGGTTCTCACATGTGTAAAGCACTTCTTTAAGTCCTCCAAGCTCCCTGCTTGACATCTGCTCAGTGCAGAGCTGGCCTCTCTGACCCCCTCTCAAAGAGCACCTGGCTCCCTTCTCTCTTCATTCCTTTAACTGACTATTTTTATCTTCAGAGCACTTGTCATCTCTTGACAGTTTGTGTATTTATTTGTTTACCGTCTGCTTCTCCCCTTCACTGCCCAGTCCCTGGGAGAGAATGCATCTGTCTAATCTCTGTTCCCTGTCTGTTGCCTAAGGGGGTCTTTGACACATGGTGTTTATGGAGCAAATGAAGGAAACCAAGGAATGAGTGAATGAGCTCTCTACCCGAATGGCAGGAGGAAGAGGCAGTGTCTACTCAGAGAAGTGGCAGAAAGTGGTAACTGAAGCAGGAAGAGTTAGGATATGCCAGAGATCTCCAGTATAGCCACCGGTGCAGGTGAAAAGGCTCTCAGAAGAAAAGCAACAGTAGCAAAAACAGAGGTAATGATTAATGGCAACCCTATGATACTCATACACTTGGGCGTACAAGAAAGGTAACTATTTTTGGACCTCAGCTCAATTTCTGTTTTGAAGCTTGATTTTGACAGGATGGAAGCATTTCCTAGCTCTAGAGTCCAGTCCTGTGGCATCTTTGCCCAGGGCAGAGGGTGTGGGAGTTTACCCATGTATCCCAGGGATGGGTGTGGAGTATTCGGTTTCCCCAGCGGAGGCTGACGATGCTCTTGCCCTTCTCCTCCGCTCCAGAATCTAAGCCTCCTCCTCATTTGTGTTCTGAGGCCACTCTAGATGATTTCTCTTTGGTTGGCTCTTTCTGACTCACCCAATGGGTTCTGATATGGGGTGACAATTCCCCCGAAGCTATGTTCTGCTTTTCAGCCATGCTGCGATTTCTGTTCTCAATTCCAGTGTAAGTTTCAGTTCTTTATTCTCAACCCTGATGTAAGACTTTTCCTCTAATTCTCACATCTAAAGGTTTGGTAATGGAACAAGGTGGTTTTGCTTGGAGACTCCTACACGGTGCTTTCTCACCATTAGCCATAGAACATTTCCTAAGGCATCTCGTTCTGTGCAGTAGTATTTGTCCTAAACCAGATAGTTTTTTTCTTGTAAAGGAATGATTCATCTAAAAGTTCTCTCTTTTGCATTCAATTTTTAAATTTTAATTTGTATTGGTACATGTTTGCAGTACATAATGGTTGCTTTCATGCAAGTACAGAACATATGTGATCCTTTTACATCCTCTTCTTCCCTCCCTACCTCTGCCCTCCATCTCTTGGTCCCCTATCTAAAATTTCTCTTGAAAAGCCCAAATGCAAATGCAATCACAGCACCAAGATTTTGTGAGGGAAATGTTTTCACTATTATTAGACAAAATTTCACACTGAAAAAACTTGGTTGTTAATATAACATATTAGGAATTAGAGAAATATAAGACAGTCATCAGCAGAGTATGTCAGTACCATCTGTAGAGCCTTCTTAAAATTCACAAGCGTGGGTCCTGTCCCCGAAGACCAGATTTGGAGAGTCCCCTGTGACATCTGAATGTGTATGTACTCTAAACCACAACAAAATTCCACTCCAGCCCCCTCATTTGTTTTATTGATGAAAAAACAAACTCAGAAAAAGCAAAATAATTTGTCCAGCCTCACACACATGAAAGGAGCGAGTTCATCAAGTATATCACAACTGAGATTTCACAGCCTGAGAGAGAACTTTGTGGGGTGAAGATGTTCAAGACTTATTACAGAAATTGACTTTTGTCACTTTCTTGTAATTGTGTAAGTGAAAACAGTGGAGAAATTCTTAGTTCCAAGTGGAATCAACCCTCAAGGGTTCAAGTCAGCAGTTCTCAAAGGTCATGTTTGCATTTTACCAGAAAACGCAGCCCCAAAAAGAACATGCAACCTCTCCCCACCCCTAGGCTTGCGTTCACAAGGATGCAATGGACACTGGGAACAGCTGCGGCTGCAAGAGGGTTGAGGGAGTGAGGGACCAACAGCACTGTCACAGTGGCTGCTTCTCACAGGTCCCAGGGCTCAGAGAGGCACTTGACACCCACTGAGAGAACAGTGGCTGAGTTTTCTCAGGGCATGGTCCAGAGAAGGAGGACACATGCACATTATTGATGTCACTTTCCAAATAGTTTAATCAACATTTCCATTAATGGGGTTCAGTGGTGCAAATCTATAGTCCTACCTACTTGGGAAGCTGACACAGGAGGGTCACTTGAGTCCAAGAGTTTGAGGCCAGCCTGGGCAACATAGCAAGACCCCAAGTCAAAACAAAACAAAAACAAAAAAATCCAAGCAGACTTCTTTTTACCTTGCTGTCCCCTTCCAAAGTGGTTAGTTTCTTATGGCCCCATTGGCATCAATTTTCTCGAAATGCCAGTGCCAATTTGCCATCATGACCTCAACATTTAGTTGTGCAGTTAGGCCCTGTGTCACCATTTCTTTCTGCAGTAGCTGATGCTGTTCACTCATTCACCCAGTTAACATTCGTGAAGTGCCGAGCTTGGGCCAGCTGCTGGCCTAGACTCGGAGCATCGGTCTTGTCTGGCAGAGCTTGATTTCCAGTGGGAACACAGACACTTGCTCCAACAGTACAATAGAGGCAAACAGAGGGTGCTGGGAAACAGTAAGTGTAGCGGGGGCCTAATTTAAATTGGAACAGGAGGTGGTGGACAGGAAAGGCCTCCAAATGGGTGGGAGCCACTCTGATATGTCAAGGACATGGCCTGAAAAGGCAAGGAAAGGGTGCTGCAGGCAGAAGAGCGGGGAAGCCTGGAGCGGGCAGTTCACAGAGCTGAGAGAAGGTGACCGCTGTGCCAGGGCTGACAGGCCAGTGGATGAGCGGTGCCAAGGGGCTCTGAGGTCGTGGAGGGCGTCCTGGGCCTGGCTGAGCCTTTGCTCTTGGTTCTGAATCCAAAGGGAAACTATCGAACGTATTCAAAGGAGAGACGTGAGCACATTTATATTTTAAGAGTGCTGCTGTCTGAAGGTTGGAGACTGGACTAGAATCCTAAAGCATTCAGGGACCTCTGCAGTGCTCAGAGGTGACAGTGATGCAGAACACAGTGGCGGCCTTGGGGATAAGAAATGGATTTTCAGGCTCTGGACATGTTTTGCAAGTGGACAGAATCGGGTATCTGGGAGGTGGCCAGTAAGATTGCTAGGTTTCTAGCTTAATCAATTGCATGGGTTCGTAGCATTATTTACTGAGATTAAAAAAAACAAGAATTATAAATTTTGAGGGAAAGGTCCAGAACTTCTTGTTTTACATCCACAGAATGTCAAAGGAGAACTTCAGAAGGCGGTTGGATCTGTGGGTGTCAAGCTCAGGAGAGAAGTCTAGGGCGAACATAAATTTGGGAGCCGATGGCATATGGTTGGTACTGAGAGGTGTAGGATAGGAAAGATTTCAGAGAGAAAGAGAGAATCTTTTCAATGTAAAGACAGGTGAAGAAAAATACAGGAACAAACGCAAATGGACGAGACAGGGCAGAGGATGACCAAAGGGTACAATATGAAGGAAGTAAGGAGAGAGACTATTTTGGAGAAGACACGGTCAACTCTGTCTCGTGCCACAGAGAGTGTGGGTAAGCCAGGGACTGCAAGGGGACTCTTGGAGGAGGAGATCATTGGAGATCTTCCACAAGAACAGTTCTGATGAAATGGTTAGGCAGAAGTCAGAGAGGAGGGACTGATGGGAGGTTTCGTAAGTCGTAAGCAGTATTAGAGAATAACAAAGAAGCAGGAAAGGATGGAGAGGACCTGGAAAATCAGAGTGTATCACTCACACTAAGGATAAAAAGTGTTTTCTGGAACTTTTATTCTAAGTTTAAAGTGGATCCAACTGTGAGTCAAGGTAACCTGAGAAACACTGGGCAGTTGGGTTGTAGACATTTGATTGTCACTTCTGTGGCAGAGATAGTCTGCTGACACCTATAGGGTGGATCCTACAGATGCTGCTAAATGTCATGCAATACAAAGCAAAGCCCCCCTTCAAAGAATTATCTGTCCCCAAATGTTGATAGTGTCAAAGTTAAAACACATTGTCCTAAGACAATGGATTTTAACTCCCAACTGCACAAGAAAATCATCTGAATTTTTTTTTTTTTTTTTTTTTTTAGTGGTACTAGGAATTGAGCCTGGTATATTTAAGACAACTTTTAGGTTTGATGTGCAATCAGGCTTGAGAACATCTACTTTGGGAGAATATTTTCACTGCCTTTCTACACAGGACTACTACAAAGGAGATGGATTGTAAGTGATTATTACGGTTGATGCATTGTGCCAACTTGAGAAGTTCAGAAGTATAACCGAGAAGCTCAGTAAGGGGGCAGGGTCCTTACTTTGTAAACATCCTGAGCCTGCAAGAGGAGGGCATGCAGATGGTGTGAATGCTGCACGCACCCAAGGTGGAAGGGGAGTAGCCTGCTTACAATATAAGAGGAGAAGAGGTTTGTTTTCCTGGCTCTATGCTACTGCTACTTTTGCTGGCAGCTGCCTTGAAGTGTTGCCCCGGTACCACCCTGCCTTGGAGCCCGCCGATTATGGACTGAAACCTCCACAAACAGTGAGCTAAATAAACTTTTCCTTCCTTCATTTTGGGTGTTAAGTAGTTTGTCCCAGCAATGACAGAAAAGTAACCAAGATGGGTCTAAGAGGGCGATACCACCCCCTCTCACACCTACACATGCAAACAAATGGGTGAGAGTGCAAGTCCCTACTACCCTATTACCCATAGATACTCAAAGGAACCCTTGCATGGCGGTTTGGTTGAAACCATTACTTCTTTTGGCCCCCAAGTCTCTCTCAGATATTTCACCTTCACTTGGGCAATGACTGGCCACTTCTCAGTTCTCGTTCCTTTCCAGGCGAGAGCCTGAATATCTCATCTCCAGACCACCAGGCAAGACAGGATGTAGCTTCTCAGTCAACCTGCTTATTAAGGTCATAGGGACCTTAATATTCTGTCTTTGAATTGACACACCTCAGTTTCACTATGACCTGGCTAGGTGGGTTTATTTTACTTACCCTTTCATGATCCAGTGTACTTTCTCAGTCTGAAAACTTGCCCTTCCTTGCTGGTAAATTCTTTGCCTTTTTCATTTTGGTGTATTGCTCCTTCCTCATTCTTTCCTTTGAAGTATCGGATTCGTATTGGATTTTGACATTTTACCTTCACATCACGTTGAATTCACTTTCATAAATTCTGTTCTCCTTCTGTGCTTCGGTGAGTTTCCTCAGATCTATCTTCCAAACCCCTACTGCTCTCCCTCCTCCCCGAGTCTGCCTTATCTACGGAGTTTTAAAATTTTAATGACTGCATCTTTCATTTCTGAAATTCCTCTTGCTTCCTTATTTTCCCCAGTGTTCTCTTTGTGCCTGAATCCTGTTCATTTTTTCATTTCATCTCTCTGGACATTTTAACTCTTGCGGACTGTTTTACTATCATTAATTCTTAGAGTATATATTTCACTATCTGCTGGGACTCTGTCCTGTACAATCTCACATGGACAAGGGTCGCGTCTTACACTTCCACAGTCCCATAGTCCCAAGACTGCAAGATGATATTCACTGCCTTCCTAGGCTGAGTGCGCAGCTGAGAGAGTGCTGTTCCCACTGACACTGAGACCTTGCATTCCATATGAGATCATTCATTCTGCACTAAAGCCCTGATATGAAAAGAATACTGTAGTCTGGTTTTCAAGTTAAGGTTGGATTGGAGGAAAGAGAGGAGGAAGCACCTGCCCAAACCACTTAATCAACAAGACTTAAAAAGTTATTTGATAAACCTTTGCTGAAATATTATAGGTGTATCACTATCAAGATTTTAAAAATCCCAACAATTGTCATCAAAGGGGACTAATTTATATTTTCCCAACAGAGTATATTCCAGTCTTCTAGCTTTTTATTATCTGGTGCTATTTCAAAACTACTAAATATGCTTGCTTCTCTCCTTTGCATGTTCTTGGTACCACTACTACAAGCTAAGGCAGGAACACAGCAGGTCACACTAGCTGAGAGGACTGGGGACTCTGAGCCTGTCCTTCTACTCATGGGCCATATGTTTCTACTCATGCAGCCTAGAACCACCCAAGCTTTTTAGTAACACAAGACACCCCTGAGTTATGATAGTCAGTGATTTTAAACCTTACACACTTCATGCACTAACAGGCTGCCTGGACTCTGGACTTGTGCCTCTTGCTGTACCATTGTTACAATCCCAGAGGTCATCTGTACAGGTGATATACACCTGGGTGTCCTGCAATGGCCCTTTCCTGAGTCCTGAGTTTAGAGGGAAGTGCAGTAGGCTCAGGACTCTACCAAGGATGCCATAGTCTTTCCAAGGAAGGAGCTCTTGCTAATCACCTTTTTTAAAAAAATTGGTAACAGGGATCGAGCTCATGACCGTGCGCTTGCAAGATAGGTGCTTATGCCGCTGAGCTAAATCCCCAGCCCCTAGGAGCTCTTGCATATGTAACTCTGAGCCCACAAAGCCAGATGCCAAACCATGGGGACCAGACAAGTACTGGAGGGGGAAAGGAGAGATTAAGAGTTGGTGAAGCTTCATGGGCAGACTCAGCTATCATCCTGCTTTGAGGGATAAATTGGTTTGTGTACAGAGCATCTGGTAAGCAAATGATGCACGTGGGAATAAGTGCCTGCTGGAATACACTGGTGGCAAGTGCTGCCCTTTTGGTAAACAGGTGTTGGTAAGGAGTGATAGTAACAGCAGGGAGCTGGAAGGGGGAAATTGATAATTGACACTTAGGAAAGGAATAAGTGGCAGGCAGATGACAAACAGGGAAAAAGCGATGATATTTATAGTCACTGCTCACCCTCTACTTTGTATGTGTGGGACTTTGTAACTATATTGCTTGGATTATCTCAATGTAATCCTCACAAATCCTAAAGGCAGAGAGTGCTGCTATCCTAATTTTCCAGATGAGGCATCTGAAGCCAACTGTGGTTAAATAAATTGCCCCAGGATATAGAGAGGGCGAGTACTGATACAAACCCTGGCAGTCTGGTCCCAGAACTTGTTGTTTGTAGCCAGCATGAAATACTATGCTGCTGAATATTATAATGATTCACCTTTGTGTGCTAAAAATTGGCACCTGCCATCTTGGTCATTGCTGTCTGTCGGGTGTCAGCTTCTGAAGTAAGACACTTGGTAAGTTCTTATGATGATGCCAATCCCTGAGTTTATGCTGTATGCCGAGGACGTTGTGATGAGTCAGACTGACCACTGCCCTTGAGGAGGTGGCAGTCCCATAAGGAGGTCACAAGGAGAGCCATGTGAACATATAATCATGACACGGGATGGCAAACCATGACTCAGTGGATGTTTTTGCAGGGTGTAAGGAATCTCAGAAAAGAGTGACTGATTCCAGGAGAGGGAGCTGGGAAGATTTTAAAAAGAAGGGAATAATTAAGATAGGTTTTTAAGCAATTTTTTTTTATTTTAAAAACAAAACTAAAGGATAGAAACAATACAGAATTTCAAAAAATAGGAAATTAACACTAATTAATATATTGCATATTGTTATTTTAGAAGCAGTTGTTCAGATTATAAGACTTAGGCAAAAAAAATGATCAAACAATCAAACAATGAAAGCACAAACTGTTCTTTTTTGATGAATTTGCAGAGAGTAGGAGATTTCTCAAAAAACAGGGATTGGAGGTCCCATTCAATCCAGCTATTCCCCTTCTGAGTATTTTCCCAGAAGATTTGAAAACATCACACAACAGTGATGTATGTGCACCCATGTTTATAGCAGCACAATTTGTAGCAACTGGATCTTGGAAACAACCCAAATGCCCATCAACCGCAGAGTGGATAAAAAAGATGTGGTTATTTTTATACAATGGAGTATTACTCAGCTATAAAGAAGGATAAACTTGAGGCTTTTAAAGGTAAATGGATGCAACTTGAGGCCATATTCATAAGTGAAATAAATCAAACTCACATGTGTAAATATTGTATTGTCTCCCAGTGTAAAAAAAATTAAGATACATTTTGAGAGTTGAGTAGTCAATCAGATACATATGATGATATAAAGGTTAAAAAGCTGAGGGGACAGTGCTCGGGGTGAAGGGACAAGGGAGTGAGCACAGCTAAGGAACAGGAGTTGTAAAGTCCATGCGTTATACTCACATGTGTTTTGCAGACTGCTCTTCCTGGGTAAGTTGAGTTCTGTAGTCAGATGCATGTGGATGTGATCTCCTCTGTAACCTGTATTGGAGATTCAGAATGCATGTGAATATATTCAGTGCTCCAGGAAGCAACCTGTATGAGCTTTTAAAAGAAGAGTTTTCCATTATAATGGTCCACAGAATCCTTTCTCCCTAGGGTTCTTGTCATGATTTTTCGTTGTTTTTATTTCTCCGCTGAGATTCCTTCCCTACTCACTCACTAGGGCTACGTTTTGATCTAACTCTTTGAACCCAAATGTGGTGGCTGCTGCAACGTTTATTTTGATAATTCAAGAATTGTCACAACTGCTGTCTAGGAAGCCAGAAGAGGTGTTGCCCCGTGCATGGACAGAAGTCCCTGAGCCACAGATCCATAGGGCTCCTGCACATGGATATGGGGCCCTCACTCTGCATGCTCCCTCCTCTGCTTTGTCACTTCAGCCTCAAAACAGTGCCTCCAGATTTTTTTTAGTTTTATGGTTGTCTTTGGAGGGAGGAGTTAGTGTGGTATCAGTTACTCCACCATGGTCAGAAATGGAAGTCTAACATAATTCCATTAAACAGCATGGGAAACCAACAACATGCAAAAGATACTTTGAGAAATGCCAAGATAAGTTCATGTTTAATTTTAGCCAAATGTGCAGAAATGGGGATTCATGTATTTCAGCATCTTGCTGTGACAGCTCATGTGGATTTATGCTAGACCTCTCACATTTAATATTTCTCAAAAAGATCCTAATTCCCAAGACTTATTTCAAACCTACTTTTCCCTAGTCTTCTCTATTTCAGCAAATGATGATGATAGCCCTGTTCTAGTTCCTCCAGTCCAAAGTTGATGATGTTATTCTTTCTCTCATCCCCCACGCACAGTTGTTGGAAAAACCTGTTGTTCCATCTTCAAAATATACCCAGGATCTGACCACTTCTTAGCATCTCTGCACACCAGAGCCCAAAGCACCATCTGCTCTCACCTGCCCTGTTGCCACAGCTTCCAAATTGGTCTCTTGACTTCTTTCTTGGCCTTTTCTATTTCTATCTATTTTTCATCTGGGAACCAATGAGATCTTCTTTTTTTTTAAATTTTAAAGAGAATAAAACCAAGCAAAACAAAACAGAACAAAGCCAATCAAAACAAACCAGTGTAAGTGACACAGGGCTTCAGAACAATAGGAAGTCAACAATGGTTACCATAATACTTCCTGCTGTTTTCAAAATAGCCGCAGATACTTTCAGACAGCAAAAAATCAAACAGAATGGAGCAGAGTAGAACCAATAATAAACAAAACAATGAATGCAGTAAAAGACTTCAGAACAAGATAATAGTAGATCCAAAATGACTACCATAATATATCTTATCTTTGAAATAGCTGCCCGTGCCATTGGATATAATAAAATCAAACAAAACAAAACAGAACAAAATCCAACCCAACAAAACAATGAAACTCATACAGGACTTCAAAAGAAGACAATAGGGAATCAACATTGGCCACCACCACTTGGTACACTGCATATTGCCATCCTCTGAAGAGATGATTAGACCATCGGCTTTAGACCTGCAGTCAGTGAAACACTAAACACTACGAGCATTAAATTGTATTCCACCTCAGTAGCCATCATGGCGGCCTGTGTTTCTGCAGGTCAGCTGGTTGCTTATGGCAGGGTGCGGGGTGGTGGTGGTGGTGCTGCTGGTTCTTCTTGTTTCCCAGCCCACACGCCGGAAGGCGATGGCATCTGGCTCTCCCCCCAGAGGTCTGTGCACGGCGCCAATTTGCAGGGAGGTCTGCTTCTTGGCTTCTCATTCTCTTCCCCCACAGTCCACGCATGGGACTGACTCATGGGAAAAGGCTGGCGTTTGGCTGTCCCCGCAGTGACCCGCACATGGCATTGATTCTCAGGGAGGGCTTGCTTCAGCAATGTGACCCTCTTAAAGTATAAGTCAGCTCATGTCAGCTCCTGCCCAAGCACCACTACCGACTTTTCCTAACCCTTTGAATAGAATAAAAGACACATTGCCTTAAACTCCCTCAAAATACTTTCCCTTGCTTCAAACACACTTATCCCACCATTCTTGTCACTTTCTGAAGCATTCTGGAAGTCTTTTTTCATGAGTATCTTTGGTTGTGTTGTCATGGCTGCCTTGAAGTCCTGAATCAATTAAAAATGTTTACCTTTCATGGTCATTTTGACTCTGGGAAGAGCAATAAGTTGCATCGTGCAAAATCTGGTGAATAAAGTTGATGAGGACGTGCCTTAGTATTTTTATGAGCCAGCCTTTCTGTTGGATAGCATTTGGCAGTAGCTTTCACTATAATTTTTAGGACAGCTTATAAAGACACAAAAGAAAACCTGAAGAACTGTTGCAAAGGTAGTAAATGTAGGAAAGAAAGATTGTAAAGTGGCACCCCAAATTGCAAACATATTGGGAAAAATCTGAATATTTTATTGACTCTTAAGAGCAAAGACTATCATTGCAAAAACCATTGTAGGTTACTTTCTCTGACAGAGGAGCGATTATCTTGTTTATCTTTATCTAGATTAAGTTTCCAAGGCTTAGTCATCTCTCAAAGGTCAATTTCAATAAAACTCTAAACAAAAGTCTACATACAAGTAAGATCGGAAAATGCAGCATCATGAGGTAATGCTATTACATAGTTTGCATCTTCCAGAAAAACCTGTTTTACCCCCTTTGTTAGAGAGCTGAGAATTGCCTCTGTTTCATGAGAGTTTGCGATACTGTGGTTTGGTCTGGAGTATGGAAATCGTGTGTGAAGAGAAAGCCTCTCGCGTTTGGGTTCACATAATGATCTCAGTGCTATAGACCTTTACAGGAAGATATGGCTTGATGACAGGAGACTGAGATAGATAACTCTATTCCTCTATGTCCCAGAGCTCTTGTAAAGCCAAAGGACACCCCTTGAGGCAAGTATGGAACCTAAGAGGAGTGTGCAGTTTAATTATACCTTCTCTGACATGACCTTCATCACTACCTTCTAGCTCTGTTCTGTTTGCTCAGTGGTCCAGGAGGACACACTGTGGTCAGGGGGAGGTGTTATTCTAAGTCACTGTGAACAGTGTCTTGGGGAGTATTGGTTCCAATTCTGACAGCTGCCAAGATCAAGATTGGCTCTCAGATGCTCTTATGTCTCGATGTCTTAGAACAAAAGATGAAATTTGGGCTGGGAATTTAGCTCAGTGGCATAAGCACTTGCCTGGCAAGTGTGAGGTCATGAGTTCAATCCCTGGTACCACCAAAACAAACAAACAAACAAAAAAAAACCAGATGAAATTCCAAAATAAGGTTACAAAAATTGTGATACATTTTAAATAGTTCTCTTGAAAACAGTTGTGTTTTTGACATAAGGAAATATAATCTAGTATTTCTGTGACAGTGTAGAAAATCTCATCTGGCAATAATATCAAAGGTCTAGGGCTAGGCTGTGTGGCATAGTCCTGTAACCCCAGCACTCAGAAGACCAAGGCAGGAGGATTATGAGTTCAAGACCAATCTGAGATACATACTGTGGCCCTGTCTCAAAAATAAATAAATAAGTAAAACAAAAATCTAAACTTGGATTCTTTCTGGAATGTGGTCTTCCCTGTGATGGGTTCTGTCTACTCCCCAGATGCTGCCAAGGTTTCTTGCTGGTCCACCCGTGGACCAGTGATTCTGAGCTTTAAAAGTCTTGAGCGTCTCTTTGACACTCACTTACCTCACGGATACTTAGTGCATAGCTAAATGCCTCAGGGTAAGGAGAGTTGTCTGGCTGGGTAAGAAAAATGAATTATTTGAACTAATTAGCCAGCCAGTCCCAGGAAAATGACTAAAATGTTCCAACCAATTTATTTAAAAATCTGTTCTTAAAATCTCATTACCTGCCATATACTACAAAAGTGGACAAAAGATTAAAAGCGTGGTTCATAAAAATCACATTTCAAAGGATTTATAAGTTAAACCTCAGCTAGGCCATAGCTGTGGACATGCTGAGGCTTGTGGGAAGTGTTAAGGCTTGGAGTTAGAAAGCAGTTAGGTTGGAGGAATCAGGCAGTGCAGCAGTGGGTGAGGGTAGCACTCAACTACTCCATCCATCCCTCTGTCCATCTGTCCATCCACCCAGCAAATGTCTACTCCTTCTGTCCAAGCATTCATCCACTTACGCATCCAACTTGGTATTTATTTATTTTCATAATTTTAATTTGAATTAGTACACATTTGCTGTGTGTAATGATTCAGGTCATCATGGGGACTTGGTCCATGTATATAACACATCTTAATTCTTTTTCATCCTCTTCCCTCCATGACTTAATCCCCTTCCCCCAAAAGATCTATGTCCCTGTTTCCTGTTACCTGTCTTTTATCTTGGCCTTTATTTCTATTTGGGGTTTCTCATATAAGAGGAACCTTGCTATAGTTAAGTATGATTTCACTTAATATTGTGATTACAAAAGACTTAAATTTACAATTTGATGTTTATAGAATGCCTTCCTTTTGTGCCAGGTACAATCTTAGGTGTCATGGGTACAGAGAAGAATGGGACAGGAGCTCAATAAATTTATCCTTCTTGGTGTGAAAATAAAGCCTACAACAGCAGCCCCGGTTGTGGGCCACCCCCAGAGGTGAGCAGCTGTGTGTCCTGCGCCTGAGATCGGTGTCTAAGTTAACCTGGGGAGAGGAACAAGACCCATGGTCCACCTTCTAGCTTTCCTTCCCTTTGTCTTTGTAGAAGAAAGCCCCGGAAGTTAGAAATACTAGAATATTGGTAAGAAGAAACTGAAGGTGAGATGTGAGAGGAAATCTGAAGGAAAGGCTCATCTGTATTTATTCTAAATGAATTTAGATGTGTCTCAGTGTTTTATGAGGTTTCAGGGAAAAGTGGTTATGCTTTATATATTTCCAAGGGGCAAATCTAGGGCCAACAGAAAAAACCAACAGAGAGATGACAGTGTAGTGTGTGAACGAGCATTTAGGTGATCATGTCCTTGTATGATAAAAGTTACTTTCTCTACTCTGTAAAACAGCTGCAATAAAGGTAAACACATGAAGGTGATTAAAAGTTTGCCCAATCTAACAAGGCAGTCATCAACAGTGTGGTGTATTTCCATTCAGTTCTGAAACGCATTACATGGTGAGATTATATAATGCACATACGTCTCCTCTTTCTGTTATATTTACCATTATGCATTTCCCACATCTTCATAAATCTTAGAAAAAATAATTTCAGGATTCTTGGTTCTAGCCCAGATGGAGCTGCACTCCAGGTCTTCCCTTTTATATATATAAAAAGAGTACTGGACATCAGGCAAGGAGCAAACAGGAAGATTCTGAAGCTGAGAAGAAGCCAGAGCGATTGAGGACTTGGGACATGTGAGTAACAGCATGCTGGTGAGTCCCAGGGTACCCTTTGTGCCCCCATCTATCTGACATGGAGTGCTGATAAAGCCTGAGACCTTGCACCACTAACAAGCATTGTAAAGGGAAAACGAAGGCCTCAAGGGAAGCCTGTAACCCTTGAGCAGAGTAATAGGAGTACCAGAGGGCAATACAATATCTGCCCTACTGCAGCGAAACACCAATGGGCAAACATTCTCACCTAGAATCCCCATCAGGCCCGGTAGGAAGCTAATCTTTTATCTCTTGCAAAATCCAAGTAGGGAGGAATGGAGCTCTAATTTGCCCACCCAGTGGTGTTGGCAGGGCCAAACAGTGAACTAATGTTCCATCTGCCACCTCAGGAGCAGGCAGTAGTCCAATTTTCCTGCTTTGGCAGCATCTGTGGGGCCCAGTAATTCGCTGAGCACCCAACCCCACCTGCCACCAAGGAAACGGAAGGAGACGCTGGCTGCTCAGTCATCTATGTGCCCTTGATCCTGTGCCAGCTGGGCCTGGCAGGGAGCTGAGCTCATATCACATTTGGAGACAACAAGGCAGTGTGAACTGGAGTCGGAAGGGTTGCTGGACTTCTACCCCGCTCACAGGCAGTGAACCGCTGCCTGACTTTTGTCAGGGTACCGTTGTCAGGTTCTATGAAGGAACTGAAGGCTCACCTACACTTTGGCCTATGATGCTGCATCTAAAATGAATGAATGACTAGCTGAAACAAAGATTAAATAGGATCCAAAGGTTTACAACATAATAATAAAGCTAGCTAGGAGACACCTGAGAAACATGGCAACAGTCAAGAAAATCACAATCAGACCCAAAGAAATAATCAACAGATGCCAATACTGAGGTGACTCAGATGTTGAAATTAGCTGACAAGAACTCTAAAGCACTCACCATTAAAATACATCAACAAGCAATTACAAACATTTTGAAGCACATGAAAAAATTGATCATCTCAGAAAAGGAGATAATGAAAAAAGAGACAGCTCACCACTCTGGTAAGTGGCTGTGGCCTGACAAGCCGTGGTCACTCCAGGGCAAGAACCATCAGCGGTTTCTGAGGTCCGTGCCATGTTGGAACTTGGGGTGCTGGGAAAACAGCAGCCAGCTCACTGCTCTGGTGGGCGGCTGTGGGCCTACCTGTGCGCGGGCTAAGAATCAAACACACACACACACACACACCCCTCGTTAGCAAGTGGGAGCCAGAGATCTGAGCATCTCTTGGGAGGATGAATGTATGCAATACAGCAAATAAGGGGGATTTCCTTCTACTATCTCTTTGAAGGCAAATATTTTTATCACTGTTTTGCTCTGTTCTGATTCATGGTACTGCTCTTTTCAATATTCTGTTTTTATAAGTTTGGTATTTCCTTCCATTTTTCTGTACCTGATTGAAAGAACAACTATTGTGAAGAAAACGAGATATCCTATGGTACCTATTCCTGTTATCCTGGTAACCTGCTGTGAAGTTCTCTACCAATTTCACTACACTGTCTCAATTGGCTTTGTTCTGTCTTGTTCTGCTGTATTTTACTACCTTCAAAATAAAAAAAAGAAAGAGCCAAAGGAAAATTAAATTACAGAATGGGAAGTACAATAAGCAAAAAGAAAAAAAAGGAAAAGAAAGAAAGAAGGAATAAAGGAAAGAAAAAATCTTCAAACAGACATCAGGAAAATGAGACAGAGAAATGAGTCAATAAGACCAATGGCAGATCAACAGAAATCACCCAATCTGACTATGGAGAGACAATACACTGAACAGAAAAAGAAAAAGTACAGACACTTAAGAAACTATGGTGAAAAGAATCTATCATTTCTATTCCTGGAATTCAAGAGGAAAAGGAGATGGAAACATATTGGAAGGAATAATGACAAAAATTTTCCTGATTTTAACAGAAAAACGAAAACAAGGTATCCAAGAAACTTAGAGAATTCCAAATGGGATAAACCCGAAGAAATTCATGTCAAGACATATCATAGTCAAACTTCTGAAAACCAAAGAGGAATGAAAGGTCTGAAAAACCTAGAAAGAAATGACACATTACTTATATGAAGTAAGCAATTTAAATTATAGCAATTTTTTCATGGAGAACCACGTAGTTTAAAGGAAAGTGGAGGAATATGAGGTGAGATCAAACACCTTGTGTTTAAACCAAAAATTTTATTAAGTAAAAGGCACGTTGCCATGAATCCCCTCAGGCTATTCCTGCAAACACCTTTATTCCATTCTCACCTCTTTCTCAATCATCTTTTGTGAGTATCTTCGTGGGATGTGATAGAAAAAAAAACATGGCTGCTTCTCAGGACTATCCAGCAGAAGGACGGGCTTGCAAAAACATCACAGGGTCCCCTCATCCACCTTATTCACTAGATCTGACACCAGGTGACTTCTGGCTCTTCACCAAAGTGAAAAAAGACCATAAAAGGTTAAAGTTTTGAATTGATTCCAGACATCAAGGCAGCGCAACTAGAGTCTTACGAAAGAAGACTTCCAAACTGCCTCGAAAGTGGCGAGAACAGGGGGATGGAGTGTTTTAAGTGAAGGGAAACATGTCCAAGGAGATTAATGGCAATGTTTCTTTTACTGTAATAACTTTTTAGAGTGGTTTTTTTGGTACTGGGGATTGAATTCGTGACCTTCCGCGTGGCAGGCAGGTGCCCGTGCTGCTGAGCTAAATCCTCAGCCCCTGTAATAAGTTTTTAAAAGATTTAAACAATCATGCTTTATATTTATAAGTGGTGAAAAAGGGACTGTCAGCCACAAATTCTACATCTGAGAAAATTATTCTTCACAAGTAAAGGGGTAATAAATGTTTTAGGTGAAGAAAAATGAAGGAACCTGAGTTGCTTGCAGCTATCACCATAAAGGATGGCTACAGGACATTTTCAAGGAAAAGATAGCTGACGAAGGCTTAGAAACTACAGAAGGGGAAGGGATGAAGTGGATTTAAAACATTCCCAAAACGTGACAAGGTAAATAAAATTGACCCTTGTTTCTCATGGTGCTTGTTAAATCATTTTATCATCTGTGCAAAAAATCATAACAGTATCTGCTGTGGTGCTTCATGTACACCTAGGAAACACCAAAGGATTATATTTTTTTAAAACAATAGCTACAAGCGAGGTCTATATACCTTATTTAACATGGTAATGCAGTAATAGTGGATTTCAATGTTGTGTAAAGTGTGTGTATGTGTATGTGTGTGTAGATGAATATTACAGGTGGATCCAAGAGTACTGAAGAACTCAGTACTCCACTCCTAGCAACTGATAGAACTACCCAACAGAGTATCATCTAAGATACAGAATATCTAAACAGTACCACCTTCCAGTTAAAGCTAATTGACCCCAAGCACTTGACCCAACTACAGGAAGATACTCTTTTTTCAATGCCCACCAAGCATTCACAAAGATAGACCATGCATACTTGGGACATGTGCCTAGCATGGACAGGGCTTCTGGGTTCAGTGTTTTTAATCAGGATCACAAAAATGAAAACAAAACATATCCTGCAACCTGTTTCAAACTGAAAAAAAATTAAAAGACTTGAAACCACATACTGGAAGGTAGTGGAATCAAGATAGGAATCAAATAGAAAATCAACAGGAAAACTCTGAACACTTGGCTGTCAGACAACAAAATTCTAAATTATTTATGGGTTAAAGAGGAAGTCTCAGAGGAAAAAATGTATATAACTGAATGAAAATAAATTAGGGTGTATCAATTTCCGTTGAATACATCTAAAGGAGTAATAATAGGATTAGAAATTAATGAAGTTAAGTAATGGCAGTGAAAAATGGCAGAGCAGGGACCTGCAAAAGTCCCTGCTTGGAGTTTAAAAGCAATGAGGGCTGAAGATAGCTCAGCAGCACAGCGACGGCACAGCAAGCACAAGGTCCTGAGGTCCTGAGTTGATTCCTGGCACCACGTACATACATACATACATACATACAAGCAATGAGAAAGAACCAACATTTGTCACAACTCTGGAAATTAACCAAAGGTTTTCAGCAACTCAGAGTTGTTTATGCAAAAGTAAAACCAAACAAACAAACCTCAAAACAAAAAAAAAAAGCTTAATTTGATTAGCAACAGTACAGTTTTGGTATTTTATCTTGCCCTATTTCCATCTTCCCCACCCAGCTTGTATAGTAGCTTTGAAAACCAGTTGCCTGTTAACAAGAGGAAAACCATCAGCCTGGCAGCCACTGCAGGGGTCCCTGGAGGGAAGGAGGATTGGAAGGATAGAGCTCCTTCCAGCTTCATTCTCAGGGAGAAAATACCTCTCAAATTCTTTTGAGGCCATGCTCCCAATGACCAGAAGACCTCCCAGTACCCCACCTTTTAATGGTTTTGCTCTCCCAGTAGCACCACAAACTGGTGATCAGGCCTTTAACACATGGATATTCCAGACCCAAACTATAGCAAAATGCACTGGGCTGTTAGCCAGCAATGAGGTGCTGGTTTGTGTTACACCATTGGACTATGCCGCCATGATGAAAATAGCATACTAGATGAAACCAACCCCACACATTGTATAACTCCATGTACATGAAATGTCCAGAATAGAATCCGTAGAGACAAAAGTGTATTACTTGTTGCCAAGGGCTGGGAGAGGGCTGGATATAGAATAATTGCTAATGTATGTAGGAGTTTTCTTTTAGAGGTGATAAAAATGTTCTGGAATTAGGTAGCAGCAATATGTGTTCACTTTGTGAATATTCTAAAAACTAATGAACTATACCCTTTACAAAGGTGAATTTTATGACATGTGAATTATATCTCAACAACAAAAAAGAAATTCATGAATATGAAAATAAATTCAGTGAACTAATAAGATGATTCCTGAAAAGTCAGTAAAGTTGATAATCCTTTATCAAAATTAACAAAGATAAAAAGAATATACAAATTAGGATTATCAGAAATGCCACAGGAAATATCACATGTGTTCTGAAGTCATTAAAAAGATAGTAAGGAAATACTACAAAAGCATAAAGTTTATAAATTCAACAAATGCAAGGAATGAGCAGTTTTCTTGAAAAGTATGAACTTCCAAAACCTATTGAAAATATAATAGAAAACCTACACAGTCTTGGGATTAGTAAAGAAACTAAATTTGGGTTTTAAAACTCCTTCCAAATACTCTCCAGGGGCAGTGATTTCACTGGAGAATTCTGCCAAACATTTAAAGAAGAATGAGCATAAATTTTATGCAATAGAAGAGAATCAGCATTTCCTGAGGTCTGCGCCATGTTGGAACTTGGGACGCTGAGAAAACAAGCAGCCAGCTCGCCCCTCTGGTAAGTGGCTGTGGCCTGACAAGCCACAGCCGCTCCAGGGCAAGAACCATCAGCGTTTCCTGAGGTCCAAGCCATGTTGGAACTTGGGGCGCTGGGAAAACAAGCAGCCAGTTCACTGCTCTGGTAAGCGGCTGAGAGCCTATAGGTGTGCAGGCTAAGAATCAAACATACACACACACACACCTCGTTAGCAAGTGGGAGCCAGAGATCTGAGTATCTCTTGGGAGGATCATCGTATGCAATATAGCAAATAAGGGGGATTTCTTTCTACCATCTCTTTGAAGGCAAATATCTTTATCACTGTATTGCTTTGTTCTGATTCATGGTATTGCTCTATTCGATATTCTGTTTTTATAAGTATGGTATTTCTTCCATTTTTCTGTACCTGATTGAAAGAACAACTACTGTGAAGAAAACGAGATATCCTATGGTACCTATTACCGTTATCCTGGTAACCTGCTGTGAAGTTCTGTACCAATTTCACTACACTGTCTCATTTGGCTTTGTTCTGTCTTGTTCTGCTGTATTTTACTACCTTCAAAATTTAAAAAAAATAGAAGAGAAAATATTCTCAAATTATTTTACACAATGATGTTTATTATAATATCAAAACCAGACAGATAGCATATATATATATATATATATATATATATCTCCAAAACAAGAAAATCAGCTAGTGATAGTGGCACATGCCTGGAATCCTAGCACTTGGGAGGCTGAAACAGAAGGATGGCTATGAGTTCAAGGCCAGCCTGGGCTACATAGTGAGACTCTGTGCTTCAAATATAAAAAATAAAAACAAAGGACTTAGAAAAAAAATCTTCAGCAAATATTAGCCATTCATACCGAGTAAAAGGAACTGTACAATAATAAGTAAACTGTACAGTAATAAGTAAACTAGACAGTAATAAGTAAAAGGAACTGTACAATATGGCCAGCGTGGGTTTACTCCAGATATGCAAATCTCATTCAGGTTTTAGAAGTCAATAAATGAAACTTTCCATATAACAGGCTCACGTAGAGGAATTGTAGGATGATATCAACTGAAGGAGAAAAGTATTTAACGAAATTCAGTATCCATTCTTGCTAAAAACTGCAACATAGGTACGTGGGAAATGTCTAAACTTGATGAGCCCTGCATCAAAACTACCACAAACATAAGTATCTAACGAGTAAAGTCTGAATAGATCTGTAAATAACTCTCGAAACTCACCAGTAAAAGCAGCCAAATTTAGAATATAGACAAGAGACATGAGTAGACATTTCTCTAAAAAACACAAACTTTTGTCAGCTATGAAAAAACAAAGACCATATAAAATGATATTCATATGGTTAACTATTGAGGCAGCACAAAGTAAACCACACTGAGGTGCCACTGCCTACCTATCAAAACGCCTAAAATGAAAATAATGACATCACCAGTTGCTGAGGAAGACTCACAGAAAACAGATCACAGTAGATT
Source organism: Hydrochoerus hydrochaeris (assembly GCA_004027455.1). Classification (NCBI taxonomy): domain Eukaryota; kingdom Metazoa; phylum Chordata; class Mammalia; order Rodentia; family Hydrochaeridae; genus Hydrochoerus; species Hydrochoerus hydrochaeris. The sequence goes on from PVLA01009035.1 coordinate 27,997, forward strand.
GGTGGTGGCAATGTAATACAGTCCAGCCAGTCCAGAGAACAGGTTGGCAGCTTCTTAGAGAACCAAACATGCAGCTGCCACACAACTTAACAATTACACTTTGGACATTTGTTCTACAGAAATTAAAATTTATATTTACACAGAAACCTATGCATAGCAGTTTCTTGCATAGCAGCTCAAAATTGGGGTCAACCAAATGTCCTTCAAAGGGTGACTAGTTTAGCATCCTAAATGGTCATTCCTTTCCCCCAGGGGATGTTCCAGGTCATCCAGTGGATGCCTCAAATGCTGAGGTACCCTGTGTATGTGCTAGATAAGGCAGCTTTGGACTAAGGAGTGGGTAGTGCACCCAGTGTAGACACCGGACAGAGGGATGATTCATATCTCTGGCAGAACAGAGCTGGGTGGTGTGGAATGGTGTGAAATCTCATCATGTTACTCAGAACTGCATGCCATTTAAAAGTTACGAATGGTTGATTTCTGGAATTTTCCACTGAATAATTTGGAGGCTGTGGTGAATAACCAGAAACTGAAGCTAGGGAAAGTATAACCATGTATAAAAAAGGATTACAGTATATCTATGCCATGGGATTCTATTCAGCAATAAAAAGAAATAAGCTATTGACATACATAACAATGTGGATGGACCTCAGAGTTCCTGGGCTGAATGAAAGAAAAAAGCTCAAAAAGCTACATACAGTATGATTCTATTTATATAATATTTCTTTTACAATTTTTTCCCTTTGGTGCTGAGGATTGAAGCCAGGGTCTCACATATGCTAGGCAAGCACTTACCACTGACCTGTATCTCCCATCCTTTTTATTTTTTGTTTTGAGACTTCTCATTGTGTTGCCAAGGCTGGCCTCAAATTCTCAATCCTCCTGCCTCAGCCTTCTGAGCAGCTGGGATTGCAGGAATGTGCCATTATTCTGATTCACTTCACATTGTTGAGATGATAAAATGATAGCTATGGTGAAGAGATTGGTGGTAGCCAGGGGTAAAGGAGGAAGTGAGAAATTGAATTAACTTAATCACAGAGCTTATTCAGATTTTACCAGTTTTTCAGGAACTCATTTGTGTGTGTGTGTGTGTGTGTGTGTGTGTGTGTGTGGTTCTACTACATGAAGTTGGAAACTAATTTACAAAAAAGGTACTTTAATAGCTATATTTACCTAACTAAACCTGAAGCATTTAAGCTGTTAGTCATTACGGTTTGACTTGCTTTTTGTTTTTCTACATGAGATACTGAACCCAGCACCTTTGCACTGAGCTATACCTCCAGCCACCCAACCCCCTGCCTATCTCTTTAAACTTAATTAAGTTTATTGGTAGGATTTATGTTGCATAATGATTGCATTCATCATAGGGAACTTGGCCGTGTACACAGTGTGTCTTAGTTCCTCTTGTTTTCTCCCATTCCTCTGCTCTCCCTTCAACCCCTCTCCCCCTCCTTATGTACAAAGCTTTGTTCCCATTTTGTCCTTTTTCTCTCCTTCCTTTCCCCACCCCATCCCTCTTTCATTTTAAACCATTTTTCCCATTTTGCAATATCTATTATATATATATTTTGGTTCCTATTTACATATTCAGTTTCTCACACCAGAGAAACCATGCAGCACTTATACGTGTGTCCAGTTTATTTCTCTTAAGAATATGGTCTCAAAGTCCATCCATCCACCAATAAATGTCTCATTTATCCTTTTTTATGGCTAATGCTCCATTGTATAAAAAAACAACATTTTAAAAATCTATTCCTTGGTTGATGGGCATTTGGATTGTTTCCAAGACTTACTATTACAAACTGTGGTGCTGTAAATACATGTGTGCATGTATCACTGTGATATGATGCCTTTAATTCTTTTGGGAGAAGAAGAAGAAGAAAAAGAAGAAGAGGAAGAACAAGAAGAAGAAGAAGAAGAAGAAGAAGAAGAAGAAGAAGAAGAAGAAGAAGAAGAAGAAGAAGAAGAAGAAGAAGAAGAAGAAGGGGAAAAGCCAGGTCAAATGGAACATCGAGTCCTAGTTTTTTGAGGAATCTCCACACTGATTTCCACAGTGGCTGCATCAGTCTACACTCCCACCAACAGTGGAGAAGGGTTCCTTTTCCCCCACAGCCCCTCCAGCATTTGTTATTAGTTGATTTCTTGATGATAGCCATTCTCTCTGGATGAGATGGAATCTCAGTGTTGTTTTAACTTGCATCTTTCAAATGACTAGTGGTGTTGAACGTTTTTCCTGTGTTTATTTGCCATTTGTACTTCTTCATCTGAGAAGTGTGTATTCATCTCAGATGCCCATTTTAAGATTGGGTCTTTGAATTTGGGGAGCCTGATCATTTTCAGTTCTTTACGTGTTCTAGATATTAATCCTTTGAGGAACAGCTGGCAAATATTTTTCGACTACCTGCTTTGCTTTTTGTTTTTTAGTTTTTTGAGACACAGTCTTACTGACTTGCCAAGTTGCCCAGGCTGGGTTTGAGCTTTGCGATGCTTCTCCTGCAGCCTCCCAGAGTGCTGGGATGACAGGAAGGCTGTTTTACCATTTAAGCTGGTAAAGCAGGGATAGGCTACCCAGGGGCGGAGTGGTGTCCCTGGTGAAGGTCACAGCACCTTCGGGAGTGTTGGCATCCACCTTAGTGGGACCAGGTGGCCTCTGCGAGCCGTGCTGATCTCAGCGCTGCAGTGTGGGATGTGCTGCAGGTCACCACACTCAGTGGGATAAAACTGAGTCCGTTATTCTCTCTTCAGCCCTGCTCCTCCTGGATTCTCTGCCTCTTTGGCTGATGTCACTCCTTCCTGCTGACTGAGAGTCCCCATAGATCTCTCCATATCCAGTTCCTACCTCCAGTTGTCACCAACTTTCCTTGGAGTCCTAGCCCAGAAGCTTCCCTCTCCTTTTCCCCCTGGCTGACGCATCCTGCTGGGTGTCTTTTAGCCCTGTGCATCTCCTCTCTCCAGTGTCCCTCTGTTCACTTCCCCGGTAGCCCTTGTAGTCAGAGTGAGCTAAAGAGCAGGGTAAAGGTGCTACTCTGTCTTTTTTATTTCAAACCTATGTTTAACATGTATTCACTATCCTAATCTCTTTTTCAAGAAAAGACAGCAAAGACACCCTTAGGTCAAGGGAGGGCTGGAGGGGAGAGGTCGGGGAGGAAATAAAAGCCAGAATTTGCTGGTATCCCAAATTTGACTATAAGTTTTTCAGAGCAAGGCCTGGGACTGAAGAGCTTTCAATTTTAAACCCCAGAACCCTAATACTAATCCAAGCATGGTTTTAAGTTAAATGTTAACCATCAATAGCTCTGCTAATTTGCGTCTTCAGTGTCCCCCAAGGTCTGTGTGGCAAGGTCTTCCTCTCCACAGGGACCCTGGGGGGGTGGTAGGATCTTTGGAAGTGGGAGGTCTTTAGGTCGTGGAGGTGTGTGCCTTTGAAGGAGACTGTGGGACCCTTGTCCCTGTCTCTTCCACTCCTTTTGCCTTCCTGTCCAGGAGGTAACTGGTTTTGTTCCATTACGCTCTTCTGCCACGATCACTGCCACACCACCAGTCCGAAGCAACTCACTGGGCCACCTAAAGTCATGAACTGAACCCCTAAACTGTACACTAGATTAAGCCTATGCTTGTTACAAATTGATTCTATCAGGTCTGTGTTATAATAATGGTAAACTGATCAACACAAACCCTATCATGTAGTGTTATTATTATTGCTACTTAATAAAAAGAACCTAAGCACAGGAGAGTATTTAAAAATTCAAAGGCCACCTTATGCCAGGATATTGTTATTAAACCAAATTTTAGAAATGGAAATTTTCATAGTGCATGTCTCGAGCTTTGTTTTATACTAAAGCAAATTAAATCATTGGTTTTATGGTCCTCCTCCCCCTTGCATTTTTTAAATGATTCATTTGTGTACCTCTTCATTTTCAGTGACTTTCTTCTTCTAGAGGCACGCTTAAATCCTCTGTCAAGAATGACAAATCACACTGTGTGAAATTATAGCACGGGAAGAAAGGGGCACATGCATTATAAAATACAGTGTAAGTTAGTTTTAAAGTTATACGGACTTGTTGAAAATGATTAGTCAAAGACAATCAGCTTAACAAAGCAAAAACAAAAGCAGAAACACAGCACAAGAGACAAATCCATGTAGAACAAGTAGAAAACTGATGAGGAAGTGAAGTCTTTCTAAGGTGGGGTGTGCACAGCACCTAGTTTCTGTGTAGTCTGCGCCCAGTCCTTGGGCTACAACAGCAATTCCTTGTGCTCCGTTAAGTCAATGGCAAGGAAGGTTCTAGGGTTAGAAGAAATCACCACCACTGAAGCAGTCACGTGTCCCCCAGCTGGCTACGGTGACACACAGACCTCTGAGGATCTTAGCCCCTGACTTTGCAGGTTCAGCACCTCACTCCCCAGCTTGGATCTGGTCCCACAGCCTTTCCAGCACTGCGCTGAATCAGGGTGTGTATTTGTGATCAGTAACATCTGTAGAAGGCCACTGACAGGGCTAGGCTTCTGCGCTGGGCCAAGCATTAGTAAGGAAATGAATCACAGAAACTGATTCACCAGTTAAACGATAGCCAGTGAAGTTGTCACTCTCTCTCACTTTGTTTTCCAGAAATGCTGGCAGATCACATTGTCAGGCAGTTTCCAGAATTAATTGTTCTGGTTGCTAGCTGACTCACAATTTTTTGTTTCGTTTGCTGAAGTAAACGAGTAAACGTAATTGGTTTGAGGAATTTTCTTTTAACCTTAAGTCTCCTAGGGCTACTATAACCAGTACTACAACTAGGTAGCTTAGAACACCTGAAATTGGGCTGGGGATTTAGTTCAGTGGCTTAAGTGGCTGCCTTGCAAGTGCAAGGTTGTGAGTTCAGTCCCTGGTACCAAAAAACAAAACCGAAAAAACCACCTGAAATTTGTCGACTTGCAGTTCTCCAGGCTGAAAGTAAAACACCAAGGTGTAGATAAAGCCATGTCATCACTGGAACCTGTAGCGAAGGACCTTTTCTTGCCTCTTCCTAGCTTGCAGTAGTTTGCTGGCAGACTTGGGTGTTCCCTGACTTGTAGAGGTTTTACTCCTGTCCTCTGCTTTCACTTGGCCTCCTTCCCTTCTGTGGGTGTCTATCTCCGCCCAAATTTCCCCTTTTAATTTACTATTCTTAGTGGTGCTGGAGACAGAACCCAGGGCCTCGTGCATGCTGGGTAAGTGCTGTACCACTGAGCTACCAGTCCTCAGCATAGCAGCCTTAGTCATATTAGATCAGAGCCTGTCTTTATGACCTCGTTTTAATTTGATCGGATCTGCGAAGATCTTATTGCCAAAGAAGGTCCCAGTCTGAGTGTTAGGCTTCAACGCATCTTTTATTTGTAGGAGGGGGCATAATTCATCCTACTGGTATTGCTGGGTGCTAGGTTACTGGGTCCCACTATCCGTTCTGTGCTGTAAACTGGGCGACCCCCCCCCCCCCGTGCTGCCTTCCTCCGATCGCCTCCATCTTGGGGCAGTCGTTTGACTGGGGGCTGCCTCCGGAAAGGCTGGGAAGGGTGCTGTTGCTGGAACTTCAGGCGTTCATAGGAGGCAAGGCTCCTCCACCCGCATAAATGTGTCCAGTGGCTCAGAAGTGCTGGTGATAACCCAAGAACCCTGCAGGTTCACCTTAAAATCTTTATCCTATTGTAACATGTTTATTCTTATGGTCTCCTTCTACTCTATTTTTTGTGGGGGGTGGTGAAAAGAAATTCATTAAATGGTAATTCCCCACTGCGATTTGGTGGCTCAGTTAAATATCAGCACAGGGGGTGGGGGTGAGTTCTGAGGCTTACATGGTTGCCAGGACAACTGCAGGGCATCATTTCCTTCTCATAGCCTTGTCTCCAGCCTCTGTGACAAATGTGAGCTCAGCCTGGCACCTCTGTCCTGAGAAACCATCATGGAACAACAGTCAGAACTGTGGCTCTCTGGTGTGCTGTCCCGGAGTTCTGATCTCCCCCGGTTGCTGGGCTTTCTTGGTGGCACTCTACTAACCTGTGTAGTTCTGTCTCCCTAGGTGGTGAGCTCCTTGATGGTAGAACCAGACCTGACTCCCATCTAACTCAGAACTTTGCCCAAAGTAACTGTTCAACAATATTAATGAGTGGCAGCCAGATGTCCCTTTGGGTAGCCATCAGGCAGACACCAGCAATTATGACACCCAAGATGTCTCCAGAAGTGCCATCCCATGTGACCAGCTGTGCCTATTTAAACCTGAAGTGAGAATTACATTGGAAATTTAAAATTCAGCCCCTCAATTCCATTTGCCACATTTCAAGTGCTAAACAATCATATATGGTCGGCCACTACCATATTGGCCAATATAGATAGAGAACATTTCCACCACTGCAGAAAATTCTGTTAGACAGTTCTGCTCCAAGAGGATCCCGTAACTGGTGCTCCTTGATGCTCTTGGTGTTTGCTAATTGCACTCACAATTCACAGGAGCTGTGCTAGCTGGATGGAATGCTAAGAAACACAGAGAAAATGGAAGCATTTCCTGCCTCTGGGCTTCGCACATGTGATCCCTTTGCCTGCAATGCCCATGCTATGAGAACCCCCCACATGCTTCCCACGCTTCTAGTATAAGTGTATGCACCTTCACATGTGTATTCCTACATTCTGTCTTCCCTCAGCTGTGTGCATACGCAAGGGTGAGGAAAATCTGTCTTTTCACATTTATCACAGCTTTCCTGTTATTATGCAGCAGCATCAGAATGAATAAGTGAATGATGTTTTGTAGTTAGCGCAGAAGGCAAAAATCAAGTAGAACCAAAATGACCCTCAAAAATCTCTTAAGCCTGCCATTAAGCATGCATTCTTTGCTTCACTTAGGCAGACGCATGCAGAAATCTTAAAGAGACATCTTAGTGTAAATACTACTGAGCTAGACCTGGGAGGAAGAGTGATAGCAGGTACCAGGCATGTAAACCCATTGACCTATGGGACAACCACAGTTCTGCACAGGGCAGGGTGTTCTGCATTGACCCTGGTGGTCTGCATCGTTTTCCACTGTGCTTCTCAAAGTATGGTTCCTTGGGGCCAGGAAGGTCAGCATCACCTGGGCATATGTTAGAAATGCAAATTCTTAGGCTCTGCCTTACCTTCTAAATTAGAAACTCAACCGTCAACCTGTTTTTCCCCTAGGTGATTCTGATACATACTAAATTTGAGAACTACTAATTTATTCCCTCCAATTTAATATTTAGCACTAAAGTTTAGTGTAGATTGCTTTATTTGCTCTTGTGATGATGAAACAGGACAGGACCTATTTTTGTTTCACAAAAGCTCAATTTGAGTCATAGGATGCAGGAGGCACTCCATAAATTTTTACTGGATTGAATTTAAATCCTACAAAATCAGATTACTGCATTCTCTGAATCTGACTCTTTGAGCAGCAGAAGATTTGCCCGCTGCCTGCTCCTTCTTCCTACGTGACATTTTCACTGAAGAGACACCCTGCTTCACTGGACATTGGTCTCGTTTTAGAAGAAGCAGGAGACAGGGCAAGAGGTCGCCTCATGATTTAAGGACATTAAGGATTTGCTACACATTCTTTGTTGCAAGGAGCGTTGTCATTCTTCACAGCAGAGGATTCTGCATGAAAGAAGGTGCCTTTGGAACTGAGGGGCGTCTACTGTGCAGCCATAACTGGCTGTCTAGGGGTTTACCATGCAGCCAAGCTCTCTTTCTTTCCCCTATTGTGAGGTCCATTTTGATTCTGTGATTGTTAGAAAAACCTTTTGTAAAGAGGCAACTTCTTAGAGGTCAAGATTGAAGAGGAATCCGTGCCACTCTGCAGACTGAAGATGGGTGTGTGTGTGTGTGTGTGTCCCACCTCATGTGTTGTCCCCCCCACTCCCAGCAGATGAGAGAGCTGTGTGTGGCAGGGCTGCTCCTGCCTTCCTGCCTCACCATTTCTGATGCAAACTCAGATCCTTTGTCATTCAATTCTGCCTTTGTTATTTGTCAGGTCTTTGGATTCCACCAATTTAGGGAATCTCCAACCGCCCAGCTGTACACTGTCTTATTGTTCCAAAAAGAGATTGTTGGCTTTGCTTCTCAGGGTGTGTTCTTTGCTTTAGGGAACTAGGCTTTCCGGCCTTGACTGATGTGTCCAATCACGGACATCCTCTGTCATTACCCTCCCCCAGGTTTGCCTGACCTTCGCTGTATTTGCATTCGGAAGCCCTTCCCCTTCTATTTTGGTTCAGGGTTACACATATCTCTTAATTTTTTTTGAAGATAGTTTTATTCCTGTTTCTTATTCTCCTTTTTACTTATCGGTGCTTTCTCAAAGAAAAGGGAAATTGCCCTCTTTGCACCACAGTTAAAACCAGACTTACCCTCAGAAGGTCTTTTGCATACGACATTATTTTTAGTTTTGTTTTTGCATCACGTGTAATCTTTAAAGGGTCATTTTGAGCCACGATGAAGGAACTAAACGCAAGTTTAAATTCAATCTTTTCTGGTGCTACCAATGCAAATAACTCAGCCTAAGTGACGATCTAATCATCAGCTATTGTCACACATGGCTAAACTGGCACGTGCGGACAATGACGACCCCACCATAGTACACCCCTCTGCTTGGCAGCTGATAAGCATCGTTTGACATAAATGTAGTGTGCTTCCCCCGAGCCCAAATGTGAAAGTATAAAAAAATTGGTGTCTGGCATTTCAGCTTGGCTTGAGGAACAGACCGAGTGCAGCCAGCGGGGGAGGTCCTCGGATGAAATGGCATCAACTGTCGCAAAGGCTGAAATATTAGAATGGGCTTAGGAACAGTCTCAACTTGTTTCGGGTTGCTGTGGCAAAAGAAATTACTTTTGTTAAATAGAGAGGTGTGCTTAGTTCATAGTTCCTGAAACTAGATTTCAAGATCATGTAGTCCTGTCTGATTGGTTTTTGGTGAGAGAATTCTGACTATATCATGACATGTTGCGTGGCGTCACATGGCAGAAGCCCACGCAAGGGTGACAGGTGGTATGTGTGGAAGAGGAGCACATGTGTGACAGAGATCACACAGCAAGAGAGGAAGCAAGAGAGGGAGCAGAGGAAGCTACATTTGCTTCTAACAACGCACTCTCAAGGTAACTATGGAAACCCAGCCCCAAGAGAGCACGAATGTACTCTAGAGAGACCTAACTCTCTCCTGAGAGAAACACCAATTCTTCTTAAAGACACTACTTCTCAACATGCCACTCTGGGGACCCAGGCTCAACATGAGTTTTGGTGGGGACAAAACACGTGGTGGTCCTAATAGGAATCAAATAGAGACTTGTCCAGCTGAGGAGGAAAGTCGCATCCAGTAGCATGCAGCACTTTATTTGCTATTAAACTGAATACCAATTTTTAATTTAGAAGTCAAGTTGGCCCCCAACATTCTGACATCACCATTGCCTTCTCATTGGCTGCAGAGTATTGTTTAAATGCTACAGCCTGGCATTTCACACCTTCCCCCCATGGAGTCAAAACTAATCTAAAGGAGCGGGTTAAATGACCAGTCAAACCCTTTTTGTCCCTTCCCCTGCTGTGAGTGCTGATGGGAGCTCTTCACCATGCCCCCGGGGGCCTTCACTCCTGCTCCAGCCCAGTGGGACTTCCTCTCTGTGAGTTTGCATTTGCGCCATCTTTTCTGACCAAATACCACTCCCAAGGGAGGCAAAAATTCTTATTCTGCCACTTAGGCTCCCTGTTCTGTCTTCTAGAAAGTACATCCCAAACCAGACTTGAAATTCCTGCTTTTCTGGTCCTCTCCATCCAATCTGAACTTTCTCACTTGGTTGAACTCTTGACTTTGTTTCTATCCCTTTCTTGCTTTGTCCCGAAAGTTAGAGATTCTAAGCCCATTGGTCCCCAGCTGTGTCTTGGCTGTCCTAGCTCTTGGCTGTAAACATGTACATATCCCTCAGTGCCACTGTATGGACAGAGAAGCCAGCCAACAGGTTACCCATTTCCAGCAAGCATCACTGCTGCCCCTGGCAGACCCCAGATCACGGTCTTCTTGCTGTCCACTGAGCCCCACTGCTTCTGCCACAGGATTATGCCATGAACCTCATGGACACTGAGTGCTTTGCTTGGATTTTACTTCCATGTGTGCTTGTCCTACTCTTGGATCCTTGAAGGGAGAACCTGCAGTGCCCAGAAAATGCTTTGGAGGGCTTAGAAAGTATTTACTTGGTGCTGTTTGACTATAAATACCTTCAGGTGTCCTGGTCACCTCTCTTGGTCATCCCCCCAATGGCCACACCCTAGGATGACACCCACCTATATCTAGGCTCAGGCCCTTGCTATCTTTTGACATTGACAGTTTTAGAACAAAAAGGACCCACAAATGTACGTTTTTTTGAATGCATGGCTGCCATGTCATGAGAATATTCAAGAAATCTATGGATAGGCCTGCATGGTGAGCAACCAAAGCCTCCTGCCGACCACCACGTGGGTGAAGCGTCTTGAAAGGGAACCTTCCAGTGCCAGTCAGGCCTTCAGAGGCAGCAGCCCTGGGGGATACTTGGCTCTCACTGTGCCTTTGGGAGCCCTTGGTTATATGTCACTTAGGAAAGAATCTGGCTTGTGAGCTCCCCTCTCTGTCTTATCATATTCTTAGCTGTATGATATGAATATCTGTGTGATAGCATCAAGTGCCAGGGAGAATCACCAGTCCAACAAAACAAAGAGGTTATTGAAGAAATCTTATTTAGCAGGAGGTTAAATATAAAACAAGACAGACCTTTGGAGGAAACTTCTAACCTGACTTGGAGTGGGTGATAGTCAAACACCAATGTATTGGTCAGGGCTGCTAAAATAAACGACTGCCAACTAGGTAACTTACAATGGAAATGTATTGTCCTACAACTTGCAAGGCTAACAGTTTAAAATCAATGCGTGGGTGGGACCACACTCACACCGAAACCTGCAGTCCTTTTATCTTAGATTTTTTTTTTGTGGTTCTCATTATTTTTACTTTTTATTAGTACATATTTGCTGGCACACTGTTTACATCCCTTGTGGGGAGCTGGTACAAGTACATGACACACCGCAGCATACAGCTAATTTTGGTGCTTACTTCGGCAGCACATATACTAATAAGATTAATTTTGTCATTAAGACACAGAAACATAGGTCTGTCAGACCTGCTTTTTTTTTTTACAATATTTCTATTGATGAATTACTAATTTTAGTTTTATGAGTTTTATGATATTAAGCAATGAGTACTTAACAGGAAAAAAATCACAAAAATAAAGTATTGAATTTTTCATATTTATTGAGTGTTCACTAGAAAGCCCCAACATTTTCAACACTGACTGCTTTTTGGTATAGTAAGTCTAAAAAAAAAACAACGCAAAGAAATTCCTATATGAAGTACAAGGAAAATACCGATAACACTTTACAAAAGAAATAATCTTTACCTCAGTGGCACACCTGAGGCAGCCTGCACACACGACAATAGCGCATTTCATACATGCGTGTCACTTACACTGACGGCACATGTGTTTTGCTTTTTGTAGGACATATTTGACATCTCAGCGGCCTTGCCGAGGTTCTTGTCAGGAGGTCTTATGAGGAGGTGCTTATTATGTTATATAGTGTGTAGTTAATAGAAACATAAATAACAATAAAACAAAGCATTAAATTCTTAATGTATATTGTGTGCTTAGAATAAACATCAACATTTTCACATCAGCTGTGTACTTGCTTACAAAACCCAATAACATTGGAAATAAATTCCTATATGAACCACAGTGAAAATATCAGTGGGACTCTAGCACCAAAATAAACTGTGCTTCACCTGTCACACCCAGGGCCGTCTTCACACATGACAGCAACATGTTCCATGCCCACATCTCACTCACGGTGACAGCCCATGTGCTTAGCTTTCCTTTCTCTGTAACAGCCTTGTCACTTCTCTTCCTGCTTTGTCAGGAGCTTCCTGCTGTTTTGTACAACATGCTGTTAGCAGGGAGGTAAGATAGCAATAAAATAAAATAAATCATCAAATATGTAATAGGTGCTTAGAATAGACATCAACATTTTTACATCACCTGTTTACTTGCTTATAAAACCTAAAAGATAACATCAAAAAGAAAAACCTATGTGAACTACAATTTAAACACAAACAAAGGTCTACCCCTTAAGTGAGCTTTGCACACAAGGCAATCTTCATGCATGAAAACGATATGTTTTGTCCTGTCCTGTAGGGCACAGTTGACATCTTTTTTTTTCCTGTTGTCGTAGTAGGTCTTCGTGGTGCTGCGCCTGCTTGTTCACCTATCAGCTCACCAGTGTGCTTCACCATTTTTTTTTTTTTTTGCATAATTCCCTGGGAAGAAACATTTTGTTTTTCCTCTGCTGTAAATGATCTCTTAGGAGCTCCAGTGCCAGTCTTTTAAAAAAAAAATATCTCTGTGATATTTTGCACTTGTTATTTTCTTTGTAAATTATCAAATTGTTTATGCCATGCATATTTATAATCAAGTAACACACAACCATTGGCCAGTGCTTTATATTTCAAGTGACATCCTAGTTGCTGGATGACTCACCATCAGCATCTGCTCCACCTTCAGTTTTGTTGTTGAAAGTTTCCACAACAGGCTCCTGTTTGCTCGAGGTTTCCCTATCAATATTTCCATCATGGTGAAATGTTGACATCAGCAGTACCAACTTATTTTTCTTTGCTGTATAGGAGGCCAATGTTGTATCTTTTTGAATTGTACCATGCAATTCTCTGAAATTTTGAAATTGCAACATTTAATGTAGAATTTCTTCTTTGTTCCTGTATATAGTTCCTACACTGGTCAACTTGTGCTCTGTTATCAAATGTAACTTCAATCGGAAACCAGTGTCACATTCCAATTAGTTTGGGATGTGGGAACAAGTCTATTCACAACATCATTCAGTTTATTACTGTATAAATAAGGACTTGTTGACTGAGTTCTAGGGTAAATGTCTAAATCGAAAGCATAAAAATTCTTCACATCTACAAGGGCATAAATTTTTATGCCATATTTTTACTCATTGCTTTCCAATAATTTTTTTCTTTTCCTTTGATTACCATGAGAAATCCCTACTAAGTACAGCAGACCTATGAATGCTTTCAGTTCAGCTAGTGAGGTGTCATAATAAATGTATTTTTGAGTATGATTATTGGTACATGTAAAACATTTTACTTGCATTTCAGCCTTTGCGTGTTTCACAGCATCTTTCAGCATTTCACCTGTTATAATTTCCAACACTGAATGGCAGTGCTAGCATTCTGCTCAATAGTTTTCCTACCTGCCAAGACCCTCACTACATTTTTTGGATCTAGTTCTAACAGTGGGTCATTCCATTTGGTTGTGCAGCTATTTCACAATATGTTAAGTAGTCAAATGAGCACTCACATTGCTGTTTTCTTCATCGCCTGAAGCGAGGAGGTCTGCATTCCCTGTGTCTGTATCAGTTGATTCTTACCTCATTTCACTATCAAAGGAACTTTGATAATGGCCATGGTCAGAGTCATCATCATATCATAGTCATTGTCATTATCTTCTTAAACCAACAACACTCTTCTGTTATGAAGCCACGTGTTTTATCGTAATGGGTTAGCTTCACCGTCCATGAGTGAATAATCTGATGATTCACTTTGGATCTCCTCCAAAGCTTGCAAATCTGGTTTTTCATGTGCCATTGTACTGATTTGGGCTACTTTTATGAGAAAAAAAAAAACAAACTTTTTTTTTCTTTAAACAAATCCTGGAATGGTGTGGGTCTATTGGAACTTCTATGATGCTTGGGTAAACGTATACAAAACAAAGTTACAGGGAGCATAAAGTAGGGAAAAATTCCATTTTGCCATGTTTGCACAAGTGTACACTCCTTAATGTTAGTCACACCAAATAGGTAAACATATAAATTGCTTCCTGTGTCCCTCAAAGAAAAGTACTGAGATGCATAGCCAGCTACCTTTATGCTAAAGTACAAATTCACAGCAGAAAAATAAGGGATGGGCCTGCCCATCCAGTCTTCTGTTTCACTTAATTGTTTTTACATTCCCTTCCCTTCCACTCCCTGGTCTCTCTCTTGATTCCCTTCCCACTTAAGAAAAATCTATTTCCTACTTCCCATTATCTATCTTTTTTATTTTGCTTTTTATTTGTGTTTTTATATAAGATAAACCATGTGATATTTAAGCACGAGTGTCTGATTTATTTCACTTAACTTTATGGTTTCAAGTGCATCCATTTCCCTAGAAATGATTCAAATGTATCCTTAGTTATGGCAGAGTAGTTCCTCATTGTGTGTAAATAGCATATTTTCTTTATCCATTCATCTGTCGATGGATGTATAGGCCACTCTGAAGATTTAGCTATTAGGAATTACGGTGCTGTAAACATGAGTACGCATGTATCACTGTGCTATGATGACTAAATATTTTGGGAAGGTACCTGGAAGGAGAACAGCTGGGTCAATTGGAAGTTGCATTTTTAGTTTTTTGAGGAATTCCACCCTGATTTCCATAATGGTTGTACTGGTTTACCTGCCCACCAACAATGTGAAAGTCTCCCTTTTACTCCACATCCTCACCAGTATTTGTTATTATTTGATTTCTGATACGGTCATTCTTTCCGGGATAAGATGAAATCTCAGCAGTATTTTAATTTACATTTCTATAATGGCCAGTGATGTTGAACATTTTTTCCTGTATTTATTGATTAGCTATAATTCTGAGAAGTGTTTGTTCATTTCACACCCCCCCCCTTTTTCCTTGGGCCTTTTATTTGGGGGACTCTAATTTTTTGAGTTCTTAATGATTCTAGATATTAGTTCTCTATTTGAGGAATAGCTGGTAGAATTTTTTTTCTCACTCTGTAGGCTGTCTCTTCACTTGGTAGTTTGTTTCTCTTGCTGTGCAGAAGCTTTTTAACTTGATATGATCCTGTTTAGTGATTATTGGTACTATTTCCTGTACAGCTGGGGTCCTGTTCAAAAAGTCCTTGCCTACATCTATGAACTCAAGAGTTTCACCTATTCTATCTCCTAGCAGATTAACTTTCTGCTTTAACATTTAGATCTTGACCCCTTTTGATTTTAGTTTAGTACATGGTGAGAAATATGGATCTAGATTCAGTCTTCTACCTGTATGGACAGCCAATTTTCTTTACACTATTTATTAAAGTGGCTTCTTTCCTTCAGCACTTGTTTTTGGTCCCTTTTTCAAAGGTCAAATACTCAAATGTGCCAAGGGTTGTTTCTGCATCCTCTATTCTGTTGATTCACATGTCTGTTTTTGTGCCAGTACCAACCAAGCTGTTTTTTTGTTTTTTTTTTTAATCACTGTAGCTTTGTAACATAACTTGAAATCTGGGATTGTAATATTTCCTGGCTCTCTTCTGGTTCCTTATGAATTTCAGAATTGCTTTCTCTGGGTCTGTGAAGAATACTATAGATATTTTGATTGGAGGTATGGTTATTGTGGGAATACTTGGGGAGTGACTAAGACAGCTTATGGTCCCCATATTTCAACAGCACTAAGTAAATATCTTCTAAGGTCTTCCATGTGCAAAGAAGTTTGTTTACAACTTTTGTCTTAGTTTTATTCCCTCTAGCCTAAACCCTGTTCTTTGTATTTTTGTTTTTATGTAACAGACGTAATATAAAAATTCAGTCTAAATGAGAAGTGAAATTATTAGTAACTTATTAATACTAAGAAAAAATTCACTCTGAATGATGTGTTTAGATCCTTAATAATTAAAGGAAAACATTTTCAGACAGGAGCCTTAGACTAATGAAGGAAAGTTGTTTCTTAGCTTGGGAAACTTATTTGATTAGAGATGGGCTTGCCTCTTTGGAGAAACCACCAACGTAAGTTTTGTTTTAAAGTATGGTGTAGGATTTCAAAAACATTGTGCTAAGCAAAAGAAGCCAGACATAAGAGAGTTTACTTATGTGAAATCCTAGAAGAGTCGAACTAATCTAGAGTGACAAAATCAGATTACTGGTGGCCTGGGACCACCCAGGAAGGAGAGAAGACTGTCTGCAGAGAGGCTGGGGGGATCTTTTACAGGGAAAAGGAAATGTTCTATGTCATGACCATGACGGTCGTTACACAGGTGTGTATTTTTGTCAAAACTCATCAGACTGCATATTTTATTATACATAAGTATACTTCAGTAAAATTGATTTAAAAATGAGAATATAAATATGAGCTCAGATATAAATGCACAAGAATTCTCAAAGAAATGAGAACATCTATGTATGATTCGATATTCTCTCTATATATATTATTTTTCTTTGAAGAGATTTATTAGGATACAGTTTATGTACCATAAAATTCACCTTGAGTATTGTGATTTGTGTCTAGATGTTCCCTCAAAACCTCATGCAGTCATGGGTGCGTTGGGCTTTTAGGTGGTGACTGAATCTAGAGTTTGTGATTGATTCGTGGTCCAGTGCTGGCATTAAAGCTGTGAGCGCTACACCTGCCCTGGGGCAGGGAGTCTAATTACAAGATAAGGGACAGAAAAAGTCTTCTCTCTTGCTTATAATTTTTGCTGTCTTCTGCTACCATGAATTGTTACCCCTCTGCCATGTGCCACTCTGCCTTGGAGCCAGCCCATTATGGGCTGAAACCTGTACGAACTGTGAATTTTAAAATAAAATAAACCTTTCCTTCCTTAACTTGTGGGTATTGGGTATTTTCTCTTAGCAATGAGAAAAGTAACTAAGACAACATGCTTTGAGGCTGGGGGTATAGCTCAAGAGTGTATACTTAGTACTATTTCAGTCATAAAAAGGTTCCCCAGTAATTTAGGAAATGGACAGTGTTAAGTTTTTGGCGCAATAAGAGAGAAAAAGTATAATATAAAAGTAACTTTTATTATGAGGACATGGAGAGAACTCCATAGCTACAGAAGCCTGGCATTCTCTGATCCGACCGTGGGGCATGGGATGTATATATAGCCTCTGACCATGGGCGGTGCTTAGGGCGGGCATAGGTGACGCAGGAGGAGCTGATTGGAACCCTCTGCACACGCAAACAGGAAGGGGAGTTGGAATTAGGGCTGAGGAAGAAGCAGGAAGTGGTAGGCGTTCCTGCTTTGGTCTTCTGCTATGTTAGACCGCCTCCATGACTGTTAGACCACCTCCATGACCGTACAGTAATTTATTCTAGGGAAAAATCCTTTCAGATGGAACTATTCAACCACCATCACATTCCAATTTTGGAATATTTCCATTGCCTTGGTAAAATCCCTCATGCCCACTTGCAATCAGTCCCCACTGGGCAAATCTAGTACTTTAAGTAGGCTGAGCACATTTGCCAGGGACTCCATTCAAGACCCCGGACTCTGTGGACTTGGTTTTCTTTAGTGGAGCCTCACGCGCTTCCCGCCTGGGACCCCAACATGGGCAGGTTTTTCATCCATGAAAGTGGGCATGGGCGTGTTCTCTGTGCTCCACCAGTCCCACTCAGATGGACACGGGGAAGCCTGTGGGTGTCTTCCAGGTGCACCTGCAGCCCTTGCTGTCCTCAGCTCTGCCAGTCTCAGGATAGCAGAGGCCTAGCACCCCAGAAGCCCCCTCCCTCCCCTTCTGCTTCCCTTCTGTGCCCAGGCTGCTCAAGTGCACACTCCTCTGCTCCTGCCCTCTGCCTGGGAGCAGCCCCAGGGGAGCCTGTCCTGCCAGTCAGCTCTCACTGGGAGTGGTGACAAGAACAGAACTGAGTCTCCCCGGAGCAACACAAGCAAGCAGAGACAATGAACACGAAAACATGGGAGGAGCCAAAGTTACCTCCACTTGGGGCAGCATGTGTGTTCCATCTGCAGAGTCTGATTCGGACCTAGAAATACGCAGCAAAGCAGTAACCTTACCCTTGGCAATCGAGGGGGACAGACTGAGAGGGACATGCAGGACAACCCCTGAGTCTATCCCTTTAGGCTTTTGTGGAAGCTCAAGTGTAAGGCCAGAACCTCCAACTTGTGTTTAATATCACCTCCCCAGGACACTATGGACGGATGGAATTCAGGAATGAACAAAGTAAATGTCACTGATTTATATACAGCGCGCTACAGTGTAAGAGTTAGGAGTCTAAGCTCAGGCACTTCTTAGCATATTAGGGGCTGACCTGCCTAGGTCTGAGCTGTGGATTAACCCCCAAGGACCACAGTGGGTCTGAGAGACTGTGACAGGTTGAGGGTCCCTGGAGTGCTACTTTTAGGATTAAGGCCAGGACTTTACAATTTTACCACGGTGGTGCTGTGTTAGTTAAATCAGCCATGTCGCTCGAGGGCTCCTTGGCTCATGCTTTTCTGTATGGTGTATTGGGCTGCTGCAAGACTCACAAGCAAGGACAGGGGCTCCCAGCAGGGTGAAGGCTGTCATGACACCTGCCAAGGGCAGGGCGGCCACCGACAGAGCAGGGGCTGAGCTGTTCATAAGCCTTGATTCCAAGCCCTTGGAGCAAGCACCATTGCTCGGTCAGACTCCACGCACAGAGCACACATGCAAAAACCAAGTAATTAAGAATTTTGAGACAACAGCAGAGCATGGAATCCAAGCTCCAGCCCCCTGCTGGGCATATGGCCTTCTGTGGCTGGCTGGTTGCAGACTTAGGCAGCAGGCCTGATTGCTACGTATCTTTTATCATTTTGATCCAATCTTCTGCTGGCAGGATTTGCACCAAATGAGCCAGGTGTCCCTGGGGTGAAGAGCAAGCATAAGCTCTGGAAAGGAGATAGCCTGACAGGAGCTTTCATACCTGCTGGGGAAACTCGCTTCATCGTTAGTCTAATTGCTCCTGTTTATGCAGTACACGTGTAAATAGCTGCTCTTCAGAACTGTTGTCAGGGTCAAATAAAATAAGATGAAAACGTGCACAGTTGTCCATCAGTGTCCTTGGGTGTCCTTTGGGTGTCTCTGGACATCAAAATCCAGGCTTGATCAAGTTTGCCCGTAAATCAATAGCGTGGTGTTTACACACATGCGCCCCCTTCTGCATCTTCGTGTGCAGTTTAAACCATCACTGGGTTACCTACAGTATCTAATGCCATGACAATGCTGTGGCCATTTTTCATACTGTTCAGGAAATAGCAATATGAAAACATGCGCTGTACATATTCAGTACGGATACAATTTTGCTTTCCTTTCTGAATATTTCTGATCCATGGTTGGATCATCGGAGGATGGACAGCTTGATGATATGAAAGCCCAACTGTACAGTTAAACTCATGGTTTTATTATATAGGGGCTCTGGTACCAAAGCTAGGTGCCTCAGTTTGAGAGGAAAATGCTTGCTAAGTCACAACCTGGACAATATTTTGATATGATGATGTTCAGCTTCCAGGTCTCCCTCCTTCTTTCCTAGGAACCCTTCCTTCTCCTCATGGCTTGTGACTTGGCCCTGCTACCTCTTGCATTTCCGGTGTCTCTCTTCCTGGATTACACTCCTGTTTCTCATGTTAAATAAAAATTACCTGTTTAGTGTCCTCTTGGCTTGAGCCTGCAAGGTCTTCAGGGAGATCATGTGATAGTGCAATTTGAGTTTATCTTCCACTGTTGTAGTAGGTTATAGTCTGCGATAATGTTTGCATTTAAGCAATGACTTTAGTGGCTCAGACCAAGGAATAAGTCAGCTGGGAATTCCAGAACCTTCAGAGCCAGTGGGCAGATTTTTATGACTAGCCTAGGACGCCTCATAACACAGAGGTGAGTAAAGCCAGTCTCCCCTTGGAATACAGGCACCCTCAACCCTCAACCTGAGAATGGGTGGAATTTGACATTCAACACCAGTCAGCCAAGTCCTGGGATTGCTGCTGCCTCCTAAGAGTTAATTTCCAGGCCTTGGAGCTGAATGAGGTCCCCTGACTTGCCTTGTCTGTTTAGTATGACTTGGTTTTTAACATTTTGAAAGTTGAAAGTCAGTGTTTTTAAATTGGGGCTCCTCTCTCTGGTCAGTTAGGGGCCCCACCTTCCCTACTGTCCAGTGCTTCCCTCTTGAATGGTCATTGGTCCAGAGTCTCATTTCAGAGCTGAGAAGCTGATTAGGCTACCTGAGAGACCAAGGCCAGAGGGTCTGACACAAGCAGGACTCTGCTCTTGCCTTTGTGTCTGACCTTCAGTGGCCTGAAGGTGCTTCATTCCAATCTCTGTCTGTCTTCCTGGGGGCATTTTCCTGTGTGTGTGTGTGTGCCTCTTTCTCTTCTTATAAGGATACTGGCCACTGGGTTTGGACCCACGCTACCCCAATCTGTCCTCATCCTAACTGATTACATCTGCTAAGATTCTCCAAACAAGGCCACATCCTGACGTTCTGATGGGCATACATGCTTATTTACTTATATTAGCACATGTTTGAGGACATAATGGTTACATTTATTGTGGGAGTCGGTACATGAATACACACATCTTAATTCTTTTCTATCCTCCCCCTCTCCACTCCCCCCTGCACTTCCCAACTCCTTTTCTCCATCCCATTTGAAAAATTTCTATTTTCATCATCGATTGTTCCCCTTGGATTCTTGTTTTATCCCCTTTCTCTTTCTTCCTTCCATTTCTTATTCTCCCATCAATTTGAAAATGATTCCCCTAATTCTTATTCACCTATCTACTACTTTGTGTTTTCTCTCTATATATACATATTATCATGTAAGAGAAACCATGCGATTTTTAAGTATGTGACTTATTTCACTTAATATTGAGTTCTCAAGTTGCATCCATTTGTCTGTAACTTCCTCAAGTTTATCTTTCCTTATGGGGAGTAGGACTCCATTGTATAAATACCCTACCTTCTTTATGCAGTCGTCTTTGATGGACATGTATGCCTTTGAAGATCTAGCTATTAAGAATTGTGCTGCTATAAACACGGGTTTGCATGTATCCCTGTACTATGATGACTTTAATTCTTTTGGAAAGCTACCTGGAAGGGGAATAGCTGGATCAGATGGAATTTCTATTGTTGGTATTTTGACACATCTTCACATTGATTTCCTTAGTACCAGTCTACACTCCCACTAACAATGTGAGAAGATTCCTTCTTCCCTACATCTTCACCAACATTTGTTATTATTGTATTTCTAGATGATAACCATCCTTTTTGGAATAAGATGGTATCTCAGTGTAGTTTTAATTTACATTTTTCTAATGGTCAGTGATATTGAATTCTTTTTTTTTTTTTTTTTTTTGTCTTTTTGAGACAGGGTCTCTCTATGCAGTTTGGGTTGGCCTTGAGCTCACTTTGTAGCCCAGGCTGGTCTCAAACTCACAACAATCCTCCTGCCTCAGCCTCCCGAGTGCTGGGATTGCAGGTGTGAGCCACCATGCCCAGTGATATTGAATTCTTTTAGGGCATTTATTGGCCTTTTATATTTCTTCTAAGAAGCTTCCATTCATTCCAGTTCCCCATTCTTTGATTGAGTCTCTTAATTTGAGAGATTAATTTTTTTGAGTTCTGTATATCAGTCCTCTGTGATGGGTATACATTTTGAGGGGACACATTTAATCCAATATATCTGAGCTCAGGAAGAAACCAGAATTCTAGGTATTTACATTCATCTCACTCCTTCATAGGGAGGGATCTATTCAGATTCCATTTCAAAGGAATTTTTGAGGTCCAATGCCACATGAAAATGGAGTGTCTTCTGCTAAAAAAATTAAGAATTTCAAGATAGTGAGAACAAAACACTAACCCAACTGCGAGCCCTTCTGAGTACAGCATCCTGTTTAACTGAACACTCCTATGAAGACCCCTCCCTTTGCCTTTGATTAGGATGACTGCACGGAACACATGCATTATTTCTACTATTTACCCTCCAAGAACAAGGAAATTCCTTTACTTTCTAATCCAACCTTATCTTTCTTCTACCAGTTGTTCACTTACCAATAAGTCTCTTTCACCCAAATCTCTATTGCTTCTGGACACCTAAATGGGAAGGATAGTTCTGAGCTAACAGGGTGTCTCTTGAAAAGAAATGTCACAAAGGAACAATCTTCATTTGGAGGAAGACCAGGACCTTCATGCCT
Organism: Hydrochoerus hydrochaeris; assembly: GCA_004027455.1. Classification (NCBI taxonomy): domain Eukaryota; kingdom Metazoa; phylum Chordata; class Mammalia; order Rodentia; family Hydrochaeridae; genus Hydrochoerus; species Hydrochoerus hydrochaeris. Next base: position 50,015 of record PVLA01009035.1, read on the forward strand.
TTTCTTCATCTAGAGACCACTTTCAGAATAAGTCCTAAAGATATACCAGAGTACTTTTGGTACATGGAATGGATATATTTTACTTTTTCCTCATGTTAAGCATAATTAAAAAACATTAGACATTGTTCACAAAATAAACATAGAAAGACTCTGAAAGGTGTAAAAGACAAGGCAGGCTGACTAGGACATTCAGGACCCCAGGGAGCACCACAGCAGTGTGTAAAATGGAAATCTGGAGCTGCCAAGGGTGCAGACAAAATCAACCAAACCAAACCAAAAAAACCCAAATCTTCAACACAGCCTGTTCTTTCTAGCCAAAGAATCAGGAAAGGACCAGCCTGGCAAGGCAGGAAACTTGTAGACAATAACTGTTCACCTCCAGCTAAGTGCTACGGAAAAATCTGTGACACCATCCCACTTGTGCCAACAAAGGTTGAATGCGGAGCCTCACCTTCTACCTTTGCCAGGCTGTAAAGAGGTGGCCGGTTCCTCTACATAAGTAGTGACAAAGAAGGCCTAATGGAGAATCAAGAGTGTCACCATCTCCTAGTGATAATTAGATCACCTCCCATGGTGTCAGTGGAGGTCAGCGGGGAGCAGTAATGACAAACTCCACTGTCTCCTGACTTAGTAGTATCGGGGAGCCCCACAACCCTTGAGTGTCCAAGGAGGCCATCTGGAGACCTGGGATTCCACCTTCACCTGGTAGTAATAAGGCAGCAACATCACTTCTGCCAGAATAGTGTCAAAAAACCGCAACTAAATAAAGGTTAGAGAAGATGCAAAGTTTCATAGGATGATGTCTAAGATATACGGGATTCAATCAAAATCACTCATATCAAGAAACAGAAAGAACTCAAGTCAAATTTTAAAAATCAATAAATGTCAACATGAAGGAAAGACACTTTAGGGTTATTTGACCCTAAAATTTCAAAGCAGTTGTAACAAAAATGTTTCAGTGAACAGTTATAAATGTACTTGAACCAAATGAAAAACTGATAATTCTCATCAAGGAAACAAAAACAATAAACAATAAAATGGGAAGATTAGAATTAAAAAATATAGTAGCCAAACAATGCAGGAGATAGGGTCAAGGGCACAATGGATGAGGCAGAAAAAACAAGGAGTGAAGTTGGAAATGGAACAATGAAAATTACCCGTCTGAATAATACAGAGATGATAGACTCCAAATAGTGTCACTGGTAAAGTTCTTGCCTGGGTTCTAACCTGGTCCTGTGAACAAAAATGAAACAAACAGCCTCATATTTCTTAGTTCTAATATTTAATGTTCCATAACAAATGTTCTAATATTGATCTCATCAGTGTCTTAGAAGGAGTGGAGAGAAGGAGCAGAACTAAAAATATTACTAGAAGAGATAATTATTGAACAAATCCAAATAGAATTAATGTAAAGAAATCCATACTGAGATACATCATAGCCAAATGTCTGAAAACTACAAGAAAAGAAAAAAAGAGATCTAGAAAATAGCCAGAAAGGAGGAACACTTTATATTTGGGAGAAAACAATTTGGTTGGTTTTGTTTGTTTGTTTGGCACCAAGGATCAAACTCACCACCTCACACTTGCCAGGCAGGCGCTTATGCCACCGAGCTGAATCCCTGGCCCATGGGAGAAAATAGTTTAATTACAGCAGATTTCTTGATAGTAACTGTGGAGGCCAGAAGGAAGTGTACAGAATTTTTCAGTTGCTAAAAGGAAAGAACTGTTAACTCAGAATCCTTTATCCAGTAATAAAAGCCTTTAAAAGTGAGGAAGGAATCAAGGCAACCTCAGATAAAGGAAAACTAAAGAATTTGTCACCAGTATATTTATGCTAAAATAAAGACTAAAGGAAGTTCTTTATACATAAAGGAAATGATAAAAAAAAAGGAACCTTGGAAAAGAAGGAAGAAACAAACAGTAAGCAAAAATGTATTATACTCTTTTTCCTCTTGATTTTCCTAAATTACATTTAACGATGGAAGCAAAAATTGTAACACTTTCTGATTTGACTGTAAGGGCTGGGGATTTAGCTCAGTGACTTAAGCGCCTGCCTAGCAAGTGTGAGGTTGTGAGTTCAATCTCTGGTACAAAAAACAAAACAAAACAAAAACACACACACACACACACACAAAAACCCCAGCTGATTTGACTGTAAGTGTATATAGAGGAAATATTTAACATAATTATATTATTACTCTTGCAAATATTTGGTCTGGGATTTAGCTCAGTGGTTTAAGTGCTTGCCAGGTAAGTGCAAATTGGTGAGTTTGATCCCCAGTACCAAAAAACAAAACAAAACAAAACCAAAAAATAAACAAGCAAACTCTTGCAAATTTTTACTATATTAAATTTAAAAGCTACATAAAAATGCACACTAAAATAAAAGTATACATAAATCAAAGTAGAATTCTTTTAAAAAGGTCAAGTACTCAAAGGAAATCAAGAAAAAAAGAAAACAGAAAAAATACTGTAGTAAAGAAAAATAAATTTGACTTAAAACTCATGATATATTATGTTGACAGTAATTATAAGAACTCTGGATGGATTCTTTTGCAATCACTGTTGCAAGAAAATACCAGCTGCTATGTGGGTTAAGCAACCAGAATTTATTGTTTTACATTCTGGAAGGCAGAATTCCAAGATTAAGGCATTAACAGAGCCATACTCCCTTTGAAAGTGCTAGAGAACTATCTGTTCTGCTGTCCTCCTCCAGCTGGTAGGTCCCTAGCTTGTAGGAGCAAAACTCTAGTCTTCAAAAGGTCTTTCCCTCCTCTATCCCCTTGCCAGGTGTGTGTGTATGGGTGTGTGTGTGTGTATGTGTGTGTGCATGTATGTCTGTCTGTCTGCTCATATCCTAATTTCTCCTCTATATAAGGACACAAAGTCACATTTGGATTAAGGGTTCAGCCCATTCCAGTATCATTGCATGTGTAATAAGTTATTATTATTACTTGGTACTGGGGATTGAACTCATGTCCTCATGCTTGCCAGGCAAGTACTTAAGTGACTGAGCTAAATCCCCGGCCCAATAAATTATTTTTTAAACAAGGTCAAACACTGAGATGCTGGGCATTAGGACTTCAACATTACTTGCTGGATCACAATCCAAATCCTTATACTGGAGTAGTTACATTCTTTTCAGTTAAAGCTGAGGAAGGAAAACTATCAGATAAAGAGGGACATGGCATAACAATAAAGGGATCAATTCTTTAAGAAGACATAACATTCATTAATATATATGTGCTTAAGAACAAAGCATCAAAATGCATGAAGGAAAAACTGATGAAACTGCAAGAAACATAGGAAAATCCACTATTGTTATTAGAGATTTCAGTGCTTATCTACAAAACATAGTAATCCTGGTAGGTATGCACCACATGGAGCACAACATATGTGAAGCAAAATTGATAAAACTGAAAGGAGAAATAGATTGATCCAGAAAGTAGGAAGTCAGTAAGATATACATTAAATAATACCATCAAGCAAGTGCATCTAATTGACAGTGATAAAATATTCTATCTAACAACATCTGAAAACACATCCTTCCCAAGTTCATTTGGAATTTTCACTAGGCAGATCACATTTTGGGCCATAAAATACATCTTAACAAACATAAAAGGGCAGAGATATAAAATATGGTCTCAGATCACAATGAAGTTAAATTAGAAATCAGTAACAGAATAGAAAACAATCACAAAATATTAGGAGATTTAACAATAAACTTTTAAACAATAAAGTTAAAGAAGTCTCAAAATAAATTTTATTTAAAAATTTTTTTATATATTTATTTTTTATTTTAAAGAGAATAAAATCAAACAAAGTAAAACAAAATAAAGCCAATCAAAACAAAACAGTGAAAGTGATCAGGACTTCAAAACAGGATAATAGGAGATCAACAATGAATACCATAATGCCTCTTGTTATCTTCAAAATTGCTGCCTATGCCATCAGACTTAATGCAATCAAACAAAACAGAACAGAATAAAACCAATCAAAACAGAACATGGAAGAAAACAAAAAGCAGTGAGAACAACATTCAACTTCAAAAACAAGGCAGAAGGAAATCCCCTGAAGTTGCTATGTTGCATATTGTTATCCTCTAAATAGATGCTTAGACTACTGGCTTTATGCCTGCAAAGTCGATCAAACAATACAAGAATAAGTTGTTTTTGTACCTCAACTCAGCCTGTGATCCTCAGAATCAGTCAGTCACATATGGGGATGTGGGTAGTGGGTGGTGCTCTTCTTGTCACCCAGCCCTTGTGTCTGCTGGCTGACAGAAGGGTGAACTGGCTTCTTATTTCTCCTCCCAGGCCCTGTGTGGCTGCCACTGGCTCACAGGAAGGGTGGACTGGCTTCTTGTTTCTCTTCCTGGTCCTGCATTCAAAGTAAATTTTAAAATATTTAAAAATATCTTGCCCTAAGTGAAAAATTAAACTACAACTCAAAATTTGTGAAATGCAGAAAAAGGCAGTGATTAGAGGTAAATTTACAGCATTGACCATATATTAGAAACAAAGAAAGATATAAAATGAGTAGCCCAAACATCCACCTTAGGGAACTGGAAAATGAAGAACAAATTAAATCCAAAGTAAGTGGAAGAAGAGAAATAATAAAAATTTGGGCAGAAATCAATAGAGAAAAACAATGGAACCAAATCTGAACCTTTTAAAAGATCAATAAAATAAACCTCTAACAAGGCTAACTATAAGGGAGAAGGCATGAATTGCTAATATCAGAAATTTAGAAGGGACCATCATGCTGAAACTATGGACATTAAAAATTTAATAAAGGAATATTCTGAACAACTTGATGTTCACAAATTTGATTACTTCAATGAAACTGGCCTTGATAACACTAACAGAATCTATCAAAACTTAAGGAAAAATAAATTATCTGAATAGATCTATATTTATTAAAGAAGATGAATGAATAATTAACAAACTTTAAAAATAGAAGATATCTAGTATAGATAGGTTCAATGGTAAATCCTAACAAACATTTAATACTAAATTTTCTACAATTTCTTCCAGAAAACAGAATCAAAGGAAAATACTTCCTAACTCTTTCTATCAGGCTGACATAAGCCCAAATATCTAATACCAAAACCAAAGATATTACAAGAAAGGAAAACAACAGACCAGTATCTCAGAAATATAGATGCAAATATTCTGAACAAAATATTAACAAATCAGAGAGAAAATAAATGAGAATAATTACACAAAATAATCATGTGGGGTTTATTACAGGTATTCAGTGCTACTTGCACTTTTGAAAATCAATTAATGCATCACATCCACAGACTAAAGAGGCAAAAAATAATAATAATAATACAATCATTTCAACTGGTGCCAAAAAAGAATTTGACAAAATCCAACACCCATTCATAATAAAACTATCAGCAAAATAAAGATAGAAGGAAACACCTTTAAGATGATAAAGAACACATAGATTACATCTGAAAACACCTATTGGTAACATTGGGTATCCAGAGACTATTTTCTACTGAGCTACAGCCCCATCCTTCATTTGTTTTTTTAATTTGAGACAAGGACTTGATTAGTTGAACAGGTTGGCCTTGAATTTGTGATCCTTCTTCATCAGCCTTTGAGTAGTTGGGGTTACAGGGCTGTACCATCAGGCTGGCTGCTGATGTCATGCTTAATAGTGAGAAACTAGGTACTTTTCTCCTAAGACTAGGAACTGGATAAAGATAATCATTCTCAGCACTTGTATTCAGTTTTAGCCAAGTTAGCTAAGGCAATAAGACAAGGAAATGAAATAAAAGGTATACAGGTTGGAAAAAAAGACTGTCTTTGTCCAGTAATGCTATCTATAAAAAAACCTAAATCATCACCAAAATAAAGACTACAGAAAGGAACACTTAAGTCCTAACATATCCATGATTGTATTAGATGTAAATGGTTTAAAGATAAAAATTAATAGATCAGATTGGAAGACTGAATTTTAAAAGATTATATGTTTTCTATAGAAATTCACTTCAAATATAACAAAATAGGCAAGTTAAAAGTAATAAGTAACAAGACATACAAATACTAATCAGTGAAAAGAAGGAATAGTTATAATATCAGATAAAAGGGACTTAAGACCAAAGAAAATTACAAGAGACAGTATTATTGTATAATTATAAAAGGTTAATTAGTCCTCCCAGAAAACGTAGTGATTCTCATATATATGCACCAAACAACAGAGCTACAGAGTAGTGAAGGGAAACTGATAACAAAATGTAGAAATATACAAATCCATTAATTATAGTTTGAAACTTTAAATCTTCTGTTAACAATCGATAGAAAAACAGATGCATTCAACAGCATTACCATCCAAGAGGATTTAACATCTTCCTGGACATTTATGGAGAATTTCAGTTAGCATCAGCAGAATACACATTCTTTTCAAATGTCCACAGTACATATACTGTACAAAGCTGGATCACATCCTTAGCTATAAAACAAACCTCAACCAATTTAAAGGAATTGAAAAGATACAGAATGTGTTCTTAAAGTACAGTGGACTCAAATTAGAAATTAATAATTAAAAATAGGTCAATTTCCAAACACTTGAAGACTAAGCGACTAAGTTTCTCAGTAGTCTATGGGTAAAAGAAGCACTCTCAAGAGTTTTTCTTTATTTTTCTGTCTTCTCTCTCTCTCTTTCTTTCCTCTTCTTCTTTCTTCTTCTTCTTCTTCTTCTTCTTCTTCTTCTTCTTCTTCTTCTTCTTCTTCTTCTTCTTCTTCTTCTTCTTTGTGCTAGGGATCAAACTCATGACCTTGCATTTGCCAGGCAGGCACTTATTTTCTCTATCTTTCTTTCCTTCTCTTGAGACAAAGTCTCATTATGTAGTCCAACCTGGCTTTAAACTCACACAGTGACCCTCCTGCCTTGGCCTCCTGAGTGCTAGGATTATAGGCATGTGTTACCACACTTGGTTATGAGAGAAATTTTTAGTATATGTGCTGCCAAAGCTAGCACTGTGAGATAATATTTTATTAATATTTTGATTAGAATGGAAATGAAAATATAACTCCACATTTGTGGGTAACAGCTAAAGCAGTGCTAAGGGGAAAATCTATAGCACTGAGTACAAATATTAGAAAAGACAAAATGCTTCAAATAAATAATGTAAGCTCCCATATAAGAACCTAGAAAAGGTAGGCATGGTAGTGCAGGCCTATAATTTTAGCACTTGAGAGGCTGAGGCAGAAGATTTGTGAGTTTGAGGCCAGCCTGGGCTACATAGTGAGAGCCTATCTCAACAAGCAAACAAACGACAAAGAGAATCTGGAAAAAGAAAAGCCAAAACAAAACAACCCTAAAGCAAGTAGAAGGAAGGAAATAATACAGATCAAGCAGAAATAAATGAATGGAAAACAGGAAAAAACACAGAGATTAATAAAACAAAAACCCGGCTTTTTGAAAAGATCTATAAAATCTATAAACCTCTGTCACAACTAACAAAGAAAAAAATTGAAAGAGATAAGATACAGAGCACCCTTCTCCAGCACAGACCAAATGACGTCACGACTTGAAGAGCATTGCACAACAGCTCAAAAGGAGAAAAGGGCGGGAGAGTTGCATCATCCCAGGTGGAAGTGATTCCCTGCAAGATTATATTCTGGGTGAGCAGAAATTTAGATCCAGCAAACCAATATTACCCATCCCATTGAATTATTAGCATCCATTTTAATAAGTAAAATGATTAAAACTTAATCATGTACACAGATTAAAATGTTATTGTATTTGTTGTTTTGCTTATTTCAAAAAATCTAAAATTATTCATGTCAGAAAATACCTAGTTTAGGATTACATGTTCAAGTGTGATTTTGAGTAAAATCACCAAAACTAGTAACTGGAAGACCACAAGAAAGCTTTGTCTGTGAGCTCCCTGCTGTTATAGAATAATTTTTGAACTGGCAAGATTTTTTTTTTTCTTAAGATTTAGTGGAGAGGAAATTGAAACCCCAGGAGATAAAAGGACTTTTCCAAGGTCAGACAACTAATCCACAGCAGGGCTGTGACTTCCATTGGGTCTCCTGGTGTCCAGGCTCCTTGCCAAGGCACAGCTGTTCAGAAGCGTGATCCAGGAAGGTGGCTTATCCAACTCTAGGCGAGTGGATGGCAATGTTTCCTCTCAAACAGAGCCTGGGAGTTGTCCTTCCCTGTGTGGGGGCCACTGACTCTTGGACACTGACTCATCAACCACAGATAGCATTGAGAAAGCAAGGAGAACTCTAGAGATAAGATGGAGCGTCAGTCCCACTCCACCACTGGCAACCCCCCCAAGGCCAGTATTGTCACGTTCTCCACCTCCACGACATCCCAGTGAATGCCAAAGATGACAGAGGTTGTGCTAACGGGCTACCCTTACAGGCTGCACTGTCTAAGTGGATGCCACAAACTGTGTGGTTAGAACATAGGCCATGATTCTCTGTTGGAAGTTTTTGGTTTTTTTCTTAAAAAAAAAAAAAAATCCACTCCTCCAAGGGTGTCATCCCCCAAAGCTTGGCTTGTGCATTCTAAAATTTAAGTTCATGTTGCATAACCTAAGCGAAACAACAGCAGCATTATAAATATTGAGTTTCAAGCCTTGAACTAATGGTTTATAAGTGAAACCCACCTGAAGCGGCCTACATACTCTACATTTTATTAGTTGTAGCCTTCTGTCAAATAATGTGGGTAATTTCTAGTGGTGCCTAGGGTACCTTCCAAGCTCTTGCTGTCTTGTGGAGTTACTTACCAAATGGGCTTGGCTGTTTTTCCAGTCTTGTGTCCTGTGCTCCGGCCCTGCCTCCTGGTCTGCCCTCTCATCTCTGTTTCCCAGTTGAGTCTTAGCCTTGCCTCCTGCTTCTCTGAGATTCCTCCAACCTTTGCCAGACCCCAGCATCGGCACCCTCTCCCAGGTTACTGGCAGAGCCCTGGACTCCCAAATTCTGTCACGTGGCCAGAGAGTGCCATAAAAGCTCCGTTACCTACTTTAAGATGATGTGGTGTAGATAGGGTAATGGAATAAACTGTTTCCTCTCCCCACAGCCATTAGTCACTTTTGAAGCTTTTGTATCCTTTAGAGACACAGTTTCTTTGCCTGGAGCTTTTGCCATGCTGGGAGTCTAAGCATAGCATTCAGGAAGGCCATCATTTGGATGGGAAAAATTACATCTTTGCTCTGCTTTCTCACTGAAAAAATCGCATGTCCTTCCATTGAAATTAGGAACAAATCTCAGTAGAAAGAGAAGACAGTGGTTTTATCACAATAGAAATCTCAAGAATTTTCATTGACCTCACTCTTGTTGCAGATATTTCCAAATACTGTTAATATTCAGACTTACTTTCCAGTCACAATAATTATTAAATTTTACACTAGAGTTGAATAAAGTGTTAACAAAGAAGCACAAAAGTGACTAGAACAGAGAGTCATTTTGAAAAACATTTTGAGAACTGTATTTCAACAAAATTGGTTTCCATTGCAATCCTATACATTTCTTTTTACTGATTTTTAAACATTTTTGTTTTCTTGAGAAAGAATCCATAGCCTTCCTAGATTGCCAATGAGGTCTGTGGTATAATGTTTTAAGAAATTCTGTCCTAGAAGGTTACTTACAAGGAATTTTAGAAGTTACTGCAATATATTTCTTTCTCTTTTTTTTCGTATCGGGAATCGAACTCACAACCACACACTTTCAAGGGAGGCGGCTAAATCCCCAGCCCTGCAATGTGTTTCATTCTGTAACTAGTTATGAGCCCTGCTCTTACATGACTAGACAAGAATCAGAAGACCCAGCGGGATGACACTTACTTATTCCACTTTGATCTTGGAGCCCATCTTGTCTTTCCGTTGGAGAGAAAGCTATTGTCTACCTTAACCAGAAATCTGGTTCTGTGGTTGGGAAATTGCCACACTAGTGTTTGAGTAATCGTTTCTGGCAAGGTGTTTGTTGTGGATTGAGCTGTACCTTTCCAAACCATGCTGAAGTTTTAACCCCTGTTACTTATGAATATGACCCTTTTGGAAATAGTCTTTACAGAGATAGCTAACTTAAGATGTGATCATATTGGAGTAGATATATTCCATAAATATGGTCTTCACAGTCACAACTAATCCAACATGACCTGTGCTCTTACAAGAAATGAAGAAGAGACACAGAGAAAAGATCACCATGGGATGATACAGGCAAAAGTCAAAGAGATACAGCCATAAGCCAAGGAATGCCAAGGATTACTGCTAATACTCAGAAGCTAGAGAGAGGTGAGGAAGGATTCTACCCAAAGTTTCAGGAGGATCCTTGTCCTGCTGACACACTGATTTCAGATTTATGTCTTCTAGAAAGGAGAGAATAAATTTCTGAGCTGAGAGTGAAGCTTAGTGATAGCGCACTTGACTAAGATGCACTCAATCCTTAGCATTTTACACACACACACACACACACACACACACACACACATGATTGCAGTAGTGTGCGGTGTTTTTTGCAGCCCTAGGAAATGAATCCAGGGTGTATCAGAGTGCCAGTCTGGGGGAAGAGGGTGGGGACCCCACTAAGTCACAGAACTGGTTGTGTGACTTTTGCAGTCTAATTGATAACAAGACTTGTGAGTGTGACTGAATCTGGCCTGAGATGAATACCGACTGCTGTGTACCATCTGGTGGTGAGGTTGTAGGGAAGGAAATATATAGCTCCCACCCACTTCCAACTGGTGAAGACTGGAGATACTCAAAATAGCTGTACAGTTGTTGGGCCTGGAGATTGGCTTAGCTCAGTTAAAAACAGAGTACCTCTCTTCCCTTTTTATGTTACACTTGGCCAAAGCTGCCCCATCTCACAGACGCTTCATGTGAAATCGTCTCCTTATACTTTCACTCATTGCTTCTTTTTTTTCCATGAACACAAGATTAGGGAAGGTTAGGTGGGGACCAAAGCCACCTATGTTGGTTCTGTGATATTCTGTCTCCCTCTTTCTGAGGATGAATTCCCAGGGAGGGCGTCATGCTTTGTACAGAAATGTCTGCTGGTCTACCCAGCAGGTCTACGAGACTTCCATCTTGTCCACTTCCCAAGAGGGCAGGATTTCACTTAAGTTAGGGCTTTCTTCTCTGTTGCTACTTGAGAAGCTAAACCATGTCATGATGTAACAAGGTTCTTATTCAGACACTCATTTTAGGACACACTTTGATCTAACAGACAGACATGTTCTGGGGCTTTGACACTCACTTCTCCTGTTGGGACACTCAGTGAAAGGATGCTGGAGGTCAGGATTCAGTGAAGGCAAGTCTTGGGTTTTCCATTCCACTGCACTGTCTTCCTCTCTTGTCCTCATTTCATTCACAGCTGGGGCTGAATCTCTATGCGTTCTAGTTAGTCTTCCTACTGTGGTGATCTAAGACTTCTGCTCTTGCCTGGATATGTGACCTGAATTCCAATGGATTCATATATGAAGCCCTTATAATACGCTAGAACATTCATAAATATCATTCAATCTCCAACAGATAGTTTCTCCAGGCTACAAAGTCAAATATGGACCTGAATAAACCTGTGGTCATGTAATCTAGCAGTGAAATGCTCTACCTCTGAGCTAAACCACCTGCTCATGTAATCTACTCTTTAAATAACCTTCAATCCTTTCCATTGCAGAGATAGAGATAGAGACAGAGACAGAGATAGAGACAGAGATAGAGACAGAGACAGAGATAGAATAGAGACAGAGATAGAGACAGAGATACAGAGACAGAGATAGAATAGAGACAGAGATAGAATAGAGACAGACAGAGATAGAGACAGAGACAGAGATAGAGATAGAGACAGAGATAGAGACAGAGACAGAGATAGAGACAGAAATAGAGACAGAGACAGAGATAGAGACAGAGATAGAGATAAAGACAGACACAGAGATAGAGACAGAGATAGAGACAGAGATACAGAGATAAAGATAGAGACAGAGACAGAGATAGAATAGAGACAGAGATAGAGATAAAGACACACAGATAGAGATAGAGACAGAGATAGAGACAGAGACAGACAGAGATAGAGACAGAGATAGAGACATAGACAGAGATAGAGATAGAGACAGAGACAGACAGAGATAGAGACAGAGATAGAGACAGAGACAGAGATAGAGACAGAGACAGAGATAGACGGAGTAGAGAAGAAGGGTGAGAAAGACAGAAAAAGAGAGAGAGCCTGCTCTGAAGTTCATTTGGACTCACAAAATACCTAGTCTTGTGCCCCAAACCAAGATTCCAAACTGAAGAAAGAAAGTGTTGTCAAAGTATCTACTAAATAGTAAATTGTATCAGTTGATTCAACCTTAGACCTGGAATAAATCCCACGTGATCATGGTGTAGAAGCCTTTTTATACATTGCTAGATTCAGTTTACTAGTATTTCTCTGGAAATTTTTATATCTGTATATATGAGAGATACTGGCCTAGAGTTTTCTTTTCTTTTCTTTTTCTTTCTTTTTTGTTTTTTTTTGGTACCAGGATAGGACTCATGACTTAGCGCTTGCCAGGTAGGCACTTATGCCACTAAGCTAAATCCCTGGCCCCTATAGTTTTATTTTCTGTGTCGTGTTTATTTGTAATATTGGCCTCATCAAATCAGTTGTGAAGTATTCTTTCCTTGTCAGTTTGTGAAGATTTGGTGTTGGCTCTTTTTTTTTTTTTTTTGGATCCGGGATTGAACTCACAACCTTGTGTCTGTCAGGCGGGCATTTACGCTGCTAAGCTAAATCCCTGGCCTTTGGTGTTGGCTCTTTTAATGTTTGTTAGGATTCATCACTGAAGCAATTTGGGCATGGTTCTTTTTTTTTTTTTGTCTTCTGTTCATTATTTTGTTAGTAGGTTTTAATTTCTAATTCAATATGTTTACTTTTTATATGTCTATTCAGATCTACTGTTTTGCCTTTAGTAGTATCCATAGTTTAAATATTTGTAGGAATTACCCCATTACATCTATGTTATGAATTTTGTTGGCCTGCAGTGGTTCACAGAACAGTGGTACCTCAGTTCACAAATTTAATTTGTTTTATGATTCTGATCACAAATCGAATTAAATTTCCTCATAAGGTTCAATGCAAATAAAGTTAATCTGCTCTGAACCATATATATATATATATATATATATATATATATATATATGTGTGTGTGTGTGTGTGTGTGTGTGTGTGTGTGTGTGTGTTTACCATGAAAATATGAAGCAGAGTGCAATACAGTACAGAATGAAGAGCGAGAACACTTAACATTGCTTCTGGTGGCTGCTGAGGGGTGGGGGGCCGTTTTATCTGGAGGGAGAGTCCCCCTCCACAAGGACGTCAGAGAGATCTGCTCTGAGAAACATCGTTATTGGCTAATGTTGATACTTTAAGTCATGTTGTATTTTTTTATGTTTAGTGTTGAGTACTCAAAGGTGAATCGAGTGGAGCTGGGGAGAGGACCACAGTAGTCAGTTCAGTGTGAAAGCATAGCAATAAAGACAAAGTGCTCTGGAGATGAGAGTGAAGCTTATCAAATAACTGACATCAATACTGGGCTTTGATGAATGAAGGGGAATTTCTCAGGGGGCAAAACCTGAGGCAGAGAGAATACTATTCCTGGAAAGACTGTGTGTGCACAATTTTAGATTATTACTCTTGGTCAAATAAGCAATAAATCATATTTTATTTTCAGCTCAGTAGGGGCCCAGTGAAGTTCATGGTCCTTCCTTCAGGGAGATGAGAATCTAGCTGGAGAAACAAAACCACAGCTCACTATGCAATGAGCTTAGAAGGAAGTGTACTATTGCCAGAGAGGGTGGGCTGAATCTAGGTGCTGCAAGAGGGCTGAGCAGCCCAAGTAACTCAAGAATGGAGCAGCAAAAACAAAACAAAACAAAACAAAACAAAACAAAACAAAACACTTCACTGGAAGAACAGCTGAACAGACCCTCAGAGGACAGAACAGAGCAGAAACCAACTGCACATGTGTCTCCTCAAGGGTGGTCCAAGAAAGTGTGGAACTGAGGGCATCCCATAATTTGTGGAGGAGCCTTACACATAGGAAGACCCTTACATCATTACAGCAATGGGGCCATGGATATGCTTAGTTTTGATCACTGAGGCCAATATATTATCCAGTTATTGAAATCAATGGCTTTCCTTCAGCCCCTGGTTTTCTCTACTTCAGAGAGGTTGCAAGCAGGTAGGTTGTACAGCAAGCCGGATCGAGTAACCAGCAGGTTGTTTTGTCAGCTGCACCCCAAGGGCCACACTGGATGCCATGCTGTGCCCACAGCAGTGGTGTTCCTGAGGAGAAGCCATGAGCACTGGACTTATGTAGCCCCATTATGCATTCCTAGTAATGAGTTGGGTAGACCCTCTGGATATGCCAGCTGAGGTCACAAGTACGCACAGGTTTACCAGTGACCACAAGGCAAGGACTTGATTGATAAAGGTAACTTACCGTTAATACTGATGAAATTTTTACTTTCCAAGCTTTAATTAGATTATTTTTTGAGAAGGCCACACTACAGAAGATATAAAGTAATTTTCAGTGAAAACTCTTCTTTCCACCTGTTTCCCTAAACAATTGTTTCCTATTCCTGTAGACAACCCATACTGTAATTTCCTGAGTCTCTTCCAGGAACAGTGCATACACCGACAAGCACTCACATATATATTCTTAAAGAAAATTTGATTAGTATCAGGTTTTTGATTAGTATCAGTATAACATTAGCAATGAATTTTCTTCTCCTCAGGGGAAATAGTTATTAGTTCTTCAAATTACAAAATAATGCATATTCATTTTGGAAAACCTAGAAAATACAAAAAAGAAAAGACAGAAAATGAAAATTTCCCCTTATCTCAGCATTCAGAGATAACTTTTAGTTACTACATTATTTATATTGTCTTCTAGTATTTTCATATGACATGTACAATATATTTCAGCAAATTTTTTTTTTGTTTTCCCTCACTACAGTGTTTTTACCTTTAAAGTTACTTAATGTGTTTTCTATATATCTTTTTAAAATGCCTGTCTGTGTGTAACATTATTTAACCATGGTCTCTTGTTTGAAGTTCAGATTGACTGTGGTTTTACACAGTTAGAAGCTTTCATTTGATGTATATTGAGCCTTTATTTATTGATGGCTTTATAATTTAAGGTGCAAACTGTCTAAGGAGAAGGCTGTCCTGTCCTTGAGCACAGTGCCTTGCTAAATGAATTTAATGGTTTTAAGACGGTATCTCAAATAAAAATGTGAGGCTTAAGTAAAATTAATCGGGAAGTTTTGGGTTTCTGATATAAGTTGACTTTTGGAGGACACGCTAGTATTCTTTCACTTAGCGACAAATTCTGTGTAGGATGCAGACAAGGATCTGATCTTCTTTTTTAATAGAAAGAACTGTGACTTGGGATCTTAAATACAAAAAGTCAGAAAACCAGCCTCAGTTTTTACTTCCATTTCCGCTGTTTGGGACCAAAGAGAATATTTTACATCATTGGAATAAATGAACTGCAGGACACCTACACCAGCTAAAAAACAGCAGGTAAAACACCCTCTGTACAAGTAACTGTAAAACAACACCTTTAAAACATCACCAGTAGCTGCTTTCTCAAAACATTTCCTTGCTCCTCCGGAAAAGTCAGTTTTAAAGGATAGTTACAGCGCCGGTGAGGTAGCTCAGTGGTAGAGAACTCAAGGCCCTTGGTCCAGTCTCTGTTCTTGGCTCGGCAGAGAAGCAACGGCAGAAAAAGAAAAAAGGAAAAAGGCCTTTATTGTGGGGAGGGGAGGGCTGCGGATGAGGGCAAGGTCCTCTGGGGGCAAAGAAGTGGTGGGTTTTAATTAGGTTTGACAGGGGGTGGAGTTTGAAGGGGGCGGGCAGAATGACGTATGGATCGGTGAGTGGGGGAATGTTGGCGCATGCGCGAAAAGTGGGCCGCTCAATTTTGGGTTTGGAGAAGAACGCGGAAGTCAGCGTTGAAGGGGTGGCTGTCCCGCGCCATGTTGGGCAGCTGTGTGGGCAGAACCCATCAGTCCCCACTATCATAAAATTAAAGAAACGATGGTCTGTAGACAGTTGGGTTCTTGTTTATTGTTATCGTAAATGAGGCAATAGAATCTGTGATACCTGCTCAATCTGCTAAGAAATCCTTCCCATTCCTAACTCTTGAGTCTCCGCAGTGGAAACATAGAAAAGTGCTTCCAGAGCAAAGGAAAATTAAAACAAGAAAGAAGATAGAGGGCGTGCCACTCCTGACTCAGCCAAAGGTTGATATTTCGCAAAGAACGTCTGGATGGCCCCTTGTGTTGCCAAAGCCCCACACCTGGCTACCAACGTGTCCTTGAGGACAAGAAGACACTGAGTACCCAGCTGTAGCGTCTGTGCCAGGGACCACTGGACACTGGGGTGCCTGATCTTGTTTATCTTTCAAAGGAAACTTGCACAGTCAGGCTGGGTTAGACGCGCGCAAATGGGAAGAAGTATGTACACCTTGAACTTTGAACACATTGTCACAGAGAAAATGTCTTTTCCCCTCTTCACTGGAAAACAGATTTTGACTAACATGGCAGAAGGAAGAGCTTTCTTGCATTTTCCCTTCCCTGAAGGTATAAAATACACTTCTCCTTGTTAATTTTTTTATGATCATTTTTTAGACATTGAGGGAGAAAGTTCTCCTATTCTCAAAATGATATATTTGCTTTTAAAGTGACTCATGTTTTCTCTCCAATGCATCTGACCTCACAATAGACCCAACATTCCAAAGAAATTATAGTTTTGTTTTTGGCAGAATCAGATATAATCAATAAAAGTTCATAAAGTCAAGTACATAAACCTTGAAACATGTGCCACTGTTTTAAAAAAAACTTTTATTTTTAATTAATTGTAGACTCACAAGAAGCCATAAAAATAATACAGAGCATTTCCTATAGTTTTCCTACAGATTCCAAGGTAATGCCTTATCTAGCCACAGTACACTGTCAAAGCCACAAAATTGGCACTGACATTGCTGCTGTTGCTACAATTCCTTTTGGACAGCTGACAGTACAGAAACGAAAAATCGAAAGCCCTAAAACCTAAGATAAGAAAGACATTTCATCTTCCAAAATTGGCCACTGTCAGGTTCAAGTTCATGTTGGATGCTCATTTTTCAGGTTGCTCTACTTGAGAAATTGATTATCTAATCAATTCTTTTTTCACTTTTAAAACAATGGACCTTTAATTACCTCTACTTCTCAGTGAAAGAAAATCTATTACAACTGAAACTCTGATTCAGAGATTGGGGCTAATTGTTAACTTCTTCATTGAAAATATAGGAACTATTGAGAGAATAATATAGAGATTTTATATATAGCATCTAACCTGGCATATATATAAATTGTCCAGTCTTTGGTGTAAGATTACAGCAAAAAAAAATTAGTACTTTGATGAAAAACTATGCAGCATCATTTGTAGCTTTCTACCTTATCACTTAGATTCTGTGGGGATAATTTTACAAATCCATGCAGTTTTACAAATCCGTGCATTTTAGGTAATGATAGACATACAAATTATTCTCTCTCCTTGAGATTGGTTTTCTTTTCCATGGAAAAGCCCATGGGCATCTCTTCGATTTAACATTACTCCTTAAAAATTCATCCTTCTTTGACTTTTCCTTTGAAGGATTATAATAGTTGCTGTCTCCTTCATTTGATGCATTTAATAAAATCTGTTACATGTGTTCACTTTTACATTTGAATGAAACTCATGATTTTATCTTTTTCTAAAGCTTATCTTTGGTGCGAGTCTTTTCTTTGAATAATTGCTTTCCGGTCAGAGTTTTTCCTCTTTCAAAAATGACACTCAGACAATCATGATGTCTAGTTTCATTTTCCGGAAGGTGAAAGTAGATCTTATAGATATGTGCAAAATAATCGGAGACCTGAGCACTCATAGAATTCTGTGACTCCTCATCCTCTGTCCCATTTTGGGGCCAGGTCTCATGTACTCATGCAATAGCAGTGCTATTTACAGACCGCTGTTGTGCAGACAGTATTTGTGCCCACCGGAACACATGCCGAGGGTTGGTCCCTAGTGTGGCAGTCTGGGAGGTGATGAGTCACAGGAGTGGAACTCTCACAAGCAGGTTCATGCCTTTCTCATAAGGAGTCCCTGCTGTTGTGGAATTATTTTAGTTCCCATCAGAGTGGTTTATCAAGTAAGCACAGCTTTTTTTGGCTCCTGCTTGCTTCTCTTACAGGTGCCTCTGCCTTGTGGTGTCTTCTGTCACATTAGTTTACAGCTTTAGATGAAGTTGGACTCTCTGTGTGTGTGTGTGTGTGTGTTTCCCACTGTGTGTTTTCCACATGCGGCACATTGGACACAGTCCTAGTTCCTTGCAAGATGCAGCCACCTGGTCTTAAACTTCTCTGCCTCCAGAGCTGTATGCTAAATTCAACCTCTTTTCTTTATAAATAACTCTGTCTCGTATATGCTGTTATAGCAAGAAAAAATGAATTAAGACAGTGACTCACTTCCATCTGGTATTTCCCAAGCATTCAACCTACATTTCATAGACATATTTCCCCCCTCTTTTAACACTTATATTTCACTAATTTAAACATTTCATGAAATTGCCTGAGTCTAACCTAATTCAGTGGATTTGAAAATGAACACATCTGACATGATAAATGGACATCCCAATTGGCTGGAGCAACATCTGTACATCACTAACTCATTAGCCTTGGAAGCCGATGGCCTGGCCAGCTACTTTACAGAACCAGGTTATCCTGTGGGTAGGCTGAGGAAAGTCCAGTTCACAGTGTGTGGCAGACAACAGTTGTCTGTTCACGTATGCCTTCCTTCTCCTTGGGTATACAACTAGATCACCTATCTCAGCCTCCCTTGCAGTTAATATGGGGAAGAACTGAATTCTAAGTGTAATTTAAACAAAAGTGACCGAGGTCCATCCCCAACCTCCACAGCCCACTGGCTAGAGCAAGTCACATGACCTGATCTCAGTACTAGGTGGAGGAGATGAGGAGCTCAGGATAGGCCCTGGGCAGTGGAAATTGCTCCCTGCTGTTTAAGCCAAGGTTTAACCTTCTGGGGAACAGACAGAACTACAAGCATTCTGCTTCCCAATGTGCGGCATGTGTAATATACACAGTGGGAAACACACACACACACACACACACACACACACACACACACATACACAGACAGAGTCCAGCTTCATCTAAAGCCACAAACTAAAATTTTCTTACTCAGATAGAAAGGCTGTTATACACATAGGGCTTGTAATAGTTTATACCAAAGGCTTTTGTAAAACAGAACCCTGATGGTAATTATTAGCGCTCTTACATGAAGAGACCACAACTGTGAGTGTTGGTGCACACCCACAATCACAGCTACTTAGGTGGCTGAGGCAGGAGAACAGCAAGTTCAAAGCCAGCCTGTGCAACTTAGCAAGGTCCTGTACAAAAATAAAATTAAAAAAGAAAGAAAGAGTTGAGTATGTAGCTCATAGGCAGAGCACCTGCCCAGCATGCACAATGTCCTGGGTTCAGTCTCTAGCACTAAAAGAAAAAACAAAAGCCCTTTGAAAAACCCATTCAGTGAGGTTCTTGCTGTGGCATTAATATGCAGCTATAAAGGACACCTTACCACTGAGAAGACAGAAAATCTATTTTGATAAAATGGGAACCAACAATTGATCGACATAGCCAAAAACCTTGGCGGGAGGACAGGAGGTAGTCAGGGTACCCGAGAGACTTTGGAAAATTTACTTAATTATGTTTCATTTTGCTTAACTATAAAATAGGGATAGTTCCTTCATGGAGGTTTTCTAAATATTAAATGAAATATTATATTTATAGCACTTAGAACATTGCCACTCAATAAATTGTAGCAGGCATTTTAAAGCCATAATTCCACTGGGTAAAAGTGAGCTGGTTATCATCCAGGGTAGAAAATTGGTTCCTGAAAGCTCTGTTCCCCATGAAAGCTGCTAGACTGGGAACCAGGAGCCTAGATTCTTTCCCCAAATAATGAACTCTGAATTCAAGAACGTCAGGGTACAGGTGGTCTCTGGCTTATGATGGTTCAACTTAGAGATTTTTCAACTTCACAATGGTACAAAAGCAACCTACGTTCAGTAGAGACTGCACTGTGAACTTCACATGGTTGCCTCTTTGTCCAGGTTAGCATGTGGTAAGAGATGTTTGTGACACTAAGCAATGGTAGCGAGCTGGGTCCCCGATGGTCTTGTCATCATAGGGGCTACAACCAGCACTACAACTATGTTGCTTGGTAAATTAAGCAGATTAAATATGTTTTCAACTTACAATAGTTTCACTTTTGATGATGGATTTATAGTATGTGTGAGTGCAAATTTCTGGTTTGGACTCTGCCCCCATCCCCCACCCCAAGGATTCTGCTTCACCCAGAGGGCCTATGAGGGCTCAGCAGAGACAGCTGTCAAATACAGTTGCTCCACATCTGTCCCCACTTCTCCCAGGACAGTGCCTCCATTTTCACTCCACCCAGGACTCTTTCTCCTACAGATGTGGGATGCCCTGCAGTGAATGGTCTCCTTTTCATCTGATTCCAGGCTTTGCAACAGGCTTAGGAAAACTGCTTGTCCTCCTCTCCATTGATTTATCTATGTTTCTTCCCTGCCACAGGCTTTAATCACGGTCATTGGTCATCGGTCATTGGCCTAAGCAGTGCAGTGGGCAGGCTGTATGAAGAAAAAGAAAAGTCATTCAGCCTGAAAAGTAAACAGGACAAAGGTCGAATAACAATAGACTTTCACAGGACAGTAGGTGGTTGCCAAGAGGGTGGAGCTGAGCAGTGACAGGGACAGCAGTCCATGGAAGGCTTCTCTGAAGGACCCCAGGGACAGGGTGTCCCCAAGTGGTGGCATCAGGTGCCCAGAGTAAAGCACCTGTGCCAGAGGCAGGGACCTGGTTAGTCTCTCCGCTGGGGGAATACATGCAGGGAGGGAGCAGTGAGCAAAGAGGCTACAATTATAAAGTGGGTCCTGAATACTGATCTCAGCTGGTTAGACCCTGCATTATTGAAGGGATGGGAATAGCACAGTAAAAGTGAATCACTGAGCCTGAGAGTAGCTACCCAATATCTGTAAAAATGTAAATTCAAAACGAGCTTGTTAAATCTTGGGACAATGCTATATCACAGCTGTACCAAGTGATCTCTTGGTACATACCACTCAGTGAACACTGATGTCATCCATCCAGTGGCTGGCTGAACTGAACTCGCTATGCAAGCCTCCAAAACGACTTAAACCTTTTGCTCACTTGATTAAGGTTTTCCTAAGACTGTGCGTGTAAGGACGTATAAACCTAGTGCGGGGAACAGTCATCTGCAGTTCTGTGCCCTGCACATCTGTGGGAGGGAGAAGACATGGATGGGGGGGGATGGGCAGGCGTGCCTGGCCTGACCTATGGGAGCTGTGGATTTGGCTGTGTTTAGATCTCACCTTGGTGACTGAGGAGTATTATAGGGCAGGGTGTGGGCAGGAGTGGTTATGTGGTACTGGCAATGTGGGCATGGCTGGTAGACTAACTCTCCTTTGGAATAGAATCTTTAGTACTGTCAAGTTTCTGTTTGTTTTTTTGGTGGTGCAAATGGCAGATGTCATTTGCAAGGCCAAAGGTATTCAACCTAGTAACTTCACAGAATGACCTGAGGTCTGAAACTAAACCTTTTCATACTCTTTAAATTATAAAAGCATTAATTAAAAGATCCAAGGAAAAATAAACCACCATGAGTGAAATAGATTTTTTTTGTTAGAGAAAGAACTAGTTCTGATATTAAATATTTCTTATTAGAGCTTTGACTCAAAAGCCTACAAATGACCTAGTCACTCTTCAATTTTAAAACCTAAAACAGAATTCATATCCCAGACTCTAGAAACAGTATCTGCCCATGGGATCTTTTATTAAGAATTTAAAAGATTTTGTATAATACTAGCCTTTTTTGGGGTGCTAGTGCCTGAAAATTGTAGGACATATTTTGAGTCCTTGGCTTACTTGAGAATGCAATACAAAAATAAGGGCTAAAAATCAATCTGAATGGAAAGCAGCACGCTTATGTCTAATAGATAGGTCCCTGTTTCCAAAGGTGCAAAACTGCAGCGCGCGGTCCCTCTGCGTCTCGGCCCCACTCAAGTCTATCACTGCCCGCCCAGCTCTGCGTTTCTACTCAGTGTGTGGTGAAGAGAATACTTCCACAATCTGCTCCCATCCGGGTTCCTTAGCAGGGGGCATCTGTGCATCTGTTTAAATTAATTCATTAATATTCACCACTGTTAATATTCCTAGTGATGGTAAGCACGGGGGACAACGCCATCCTCCCTGCCCCTTTGGCACCCAGCACCTTCCCCGGGACCTGGTCCCCAGCGCCCCCAGCCAAGCCCCTTCAGCCCCCTCCGCTTGGCTCGCTTCGTGGGCGGGGCCTGTTCGCAAGCTGCAACGTGATTGGCCGTGTCCTAGCAACCGCGGCAAACAGCTGCCGGAAGAGGCCTGGAACCCTTAGCTGGAGCTCTGACCCTTAGCCCGCGCGGATCCCTGCTTTATCCACTAGCAGGATGCTTCCCTCGCCTGCCCTCTCGGGTCAGACGGGCCCCGGAGGAGGGCAGGGGCGCTGCTGAACGGGAGCCAACTTGCCTTCCACGGGACAGATTGCCTAGTAAGTGTGGGGACACGACCATGAGACAGCCGGACCGTCCATCGTATGTGATTTCCAAGCTGGACTCCACTCCCTCTTCGTAGGTCAGGACTGTACGGGAAAGCTCGGCAACCTGGGCAGACTCGCTTAACTGTAGCAGGGTCAGGCCAAGCCTGAAGGAGTTAACTTCCCGTCCCTCCTAGTCCCCAGGGCCCCTCCACCCTCACCCTGTAGCTCATTGCAAAGGAGGTCCAGCTGCTCTGGCAGAGAACCAGCTCTTCTAGAGTCTCTCTGTGCCATAGTAACTGTACTACGCTTGGACGTTGGAAGAAATACGAGAACCAGGACAAACTGATTTTTAAGAAATAATGATAAATATGAACGGTCAACTCCCCCTCCAAGCCACCTGCTTGTTTTAAGGCTTTCAGCAGCTTTCAGTCCTGGAAAGGTGTATGGCCACTTCCAGTCATAACTGCATGACATTCACAATCGCATGACTTTCTCTGACTCTGTTTAAGATGGTCAAAAAGCAATAATTAGGTTCGGTTTTCATCTTGTAGGTGGAGTTTTTCCTTTTGTCTTTTTGGGAGCTCTCCGTTTCTTCTCAGCAATGATCTACTGCCTAAAGCGCTTCAATTATTCTCAGATTTTCTTTCCTTGGTGCTGTTTTCTCAGCTGTGGGACAAGCCATTTTCAGCTCCTTGGAGCTGATGATCACAACCCGGCCTTGCTTTTAAGGGTTGAATAATGAGGGCCATCATAAGAATGGCACCAAATACATCAGGGATTTTGATCACAAGGCTCACAAATGTATGGGCTGGGGATATAGCTCAGCGGTAGAGCAGTTGCTTAGCAGGCACAAGGCCCTGGGTTTTATCCCTAGCCCTGCGAACAAAACAAAACAAAACAAGCAACTCCTTCAACCAATATAGTGTACCAAATGTTTAGACTGAATCAGTGGACTCTAAGTTTTGCACTATCCCTCAACCACAGGACCACTTCTCCTAGGCGTGGGGACTGCTACAAGACTCTCACCCCAGGTCAGCCTTGGGGCCACTCTTGGTTGACCTAGCAGGGGGAGGAGACAGCAGCACAGGGCTGGTTGGATGGGGGAGCCCCCACTTCTGGTGGCCAGGACCTTTGGTGAGCACATCATCTTTGTATTTGCCCAAGCTTGGCTTTTACTCAGACTTTCATTTCAGGAAGTCACTTTCTCTTCCCCACAGCTCCATGTGCACCACCATGCCTGGCCCAATCTCGTTTTTAAAAATATTAGTAAAAATCCTGGGACAGCTTTCACAACTCAGGGCTGTGCTCTAACATGTTTCTGATGCTGAGGTTGTCTGTTCCCCAGTTTATTATAATCTCACATGAGAAAATTCTTAATAATAATAATAAAGAAGTAAGCAGAAGGGTTATTTCCAGGAATTTACACGTCTGTGTTTAAAGATAGGTGTTTCCTGATCTTAGCTTTGTGGGAACTGTGAATCACTTGCCTTCTTTAAAAACAATCAGTCTTCTCTCAGTATACAAGTCCTAAGTGATCAGTTTAATTTACCTCAGCACTGGTACAAAGCACCTGCTGAGAGCCTGCTTGGAATTCGTCACTGAGGTCACTGAATCTTCTAATCCAGAGAGGACAGAGCTGAAGTGTCAAAGACCAGAGTAATGAAGCTGCAGAGCAAAAGTTAGGGCTTCCCCAGGGAGAGGCTGGGCTTGACTGGAGGGTGCAGTGGCCGAGGCAGCTCTAGGCACAGGCCCTGTGGGCCACAATGTCACACTGGAGGTCAGTTCAGCATGGGAAACCAGGTGGGCTCTGTGTGTGCTGTCACATTCTTGCTTCCTTGCTCTGATGGAATAGCTCTTTATCCTGCTTGAATAAAAGGGAGAAGCCCTTTCTCTCTTCCCTTCCTTGTTTTCTCTGGCTAAGTTCCAGTTTCCAGATCCTTTCACCTGAGATAATGCAAGTATTCTGAGGCTATAAAACCCTAGAGTTAAAATCTGAATCATGATGAATCATATAGGCGGCTCAGATTCAATAGAACCAATTACACACACACACACACACACACACACACACACACACACACACACACACACACACGGTGTGTTGGGGATCAAACCCAGGCCCTCAGCTATGCAAGGCAAGCACTCTGCCACTGAGCTATTTCCCAGTCCTTGTTGTTTATTTATTTTGAGACAGGCTCTCATTAAATTGCCCAGGCTGGCACCAAACATGTGATCCTCTTGCCTCAACCCTCTGAGTACCCCCAGATTATAGGTGTGCACCACCATGCCTGGCTCAATCACATTTAAAAAAAATATTTTAAATCCCTAATAAGAGCACAAAAGGAACCAGTGCAGAGAAACTGGGGAATTCTTTTGTTTTTTGTTTGGGATCAGGAATCTTTTTAATTTAATTAAAATTTAAAAATGCAAAAAAAAGGTTTTTTTTTTATTTTTTATTTTTTGTCTTTTAGGAAGAACATGTCCTGGCATAAAAACAAAGCCTATACTCTTCTAAACTCCTCTTTAAGTTCC
Organism: Hydrochoerus hydrochaeris; assembly: GCA_004027455.1. Classification (NCBI taxonomy): domain Eukaryota; kingdom Metazoa; phylum Chordata; class Mammalia; order Rodentia; family Hydrochaeridae; genus Hydrochoerus; species Hydrochoerus hydrochaeris. Next base: position 75,217 of record PVLA01009035.1, read on the forward strand.
AAAATCCACTCAGGAAAATCTACTAGGGCAGGTGATGTCAAAGTACCCCCTTTAAACATAAGCCATGCTGTTCCCTCCAGCAAGACACAGGCCATGAGTGTGTTTTGGGGAAAACAAAGATTAATTGGAAATGATGAAATTGTCAGAAATCTTTCTCAGAGCTTCCTTTTCGTGTTTATATAGGAACAAATGACACAATTTGAAAGAACTTCAGTTACAGACTCTTTGGACGGACCTTCAAAAGAAAACTGAAGCATGCTGGTCTACCCTTGTTTCTGTGACTCATTCTAAACTTCATAGCTCAAGAGGACAGAAAGTGCTGGGAGGAAAAGTGGGTGTCAGGAAGCAACACAGTTACTAACGGATAATAACTGGTAGATAAGTTCTCTGCACATAGCTCTTTCCAAAATAACAAGTGCTCATTCACGCATAACTCGTGCATTGTCCTGTTTGTTCTTCCTTGTAGCCTTGGCTTAGGATGTGCAGATGTATTTCTATCCCAGAGAGGTGGGGCCACTTTCTAAAGGAGCAGAATAGGCTTATGCTGAGTTTCAGCTCTAAACTTTTCTACTCTTCTGTGATGTTCTCCAAGTAATCTTGTAGCACATTCATTAGTTTAGCCTTGAAGACGGAAAGTGAGATCTTTACCATAATATGAATGTGTTTACCTTTGGAAGCCAACATGTGTGGACAATGCAAACTCACATAAACCTTGGGATAGAGTCGTTATAGTCAAGCCTAAGAGGATGAGCCAGAAGGTCTGGAGAGCTTGAGCTCTGAGGATCAAGGTTAGTGTTGGTGTCTTCAGGACCCAGAGACCCTACTACTACGCCCCACTACTGGTGGAACACAATCGTGAGCTTGTCCCATAGGATCCAGAGAGGAGGGTAGTTTTAAGGGGAACAGTGGTGGTTAAGCAATGGCTTTGTCTCCTGCTTTTACCACTTACTGGCTGTGGTAGAACTTTTTGAATATGTTCTTTATATTCTCCAAGCTTCCTATCCATCAAATGTGAGTGGGGTGGTAATAGGACATAACCTATATGATTATGGGGAATCTGTGGGCAGTGCATACAAAGGGCTCTGCCCGGTGGCTGGCCAGCGAATGGCAGCTGATCTGAGAACACCGACTCTGGGTTAGAATCAGCTATACCTCCTGCCAGCTGTGTAGCTAGTTAAGCTTTCTCCATCTTGGGAATCAGCATAGTACCTGCCTCCCAAGGTTCCTATAAGAATTAAATGCATGCTGCACCTGCTGTAATGTAGAACACCTGCTTGCTAATCATAATTCTTCTCATTTCTTTTCACAAAACCTCCCCTGGCTGCATCCAGCTGATTTTTGTGTTGGCTACACTTCTATGTCATAAATCAACACTTTCAGAAAATGTGATCAGAGGTTTAGAAAGAGGAAATGGGGTATTTTTATTGTTGAAAAGTTTGACAGCACAGGGAACCAATTTATATGCATTGCACTCTCTGGACACAGAAGTGAGCAGAGCTTTCTACACTTCCTCTGAGTTTCCAGGCCCTGCCTCGCTGGGGCAAGTGGGTCAGGATTGTATGACATTTGGCGACTCCCTTCCTCTTGTGCCCAGTGGCTATATTTAGGCGGGGCCACACAAGTTTGGTACGTTTCATTTTGCCTTGAGTTTAGTTGATCCCAGAATAGCTGGGAATGCTTAAGTCCAGTTTTAACTTGAGTGTCAGAAAATAATTCAGCAGAGCCAAGCTGTGCTCTGGTACCCACCTGCTGCCAGCTCCTGGGTAGCTGCTCTATCTGCAGACCAGGTGTGCATCCTTGTGGAAGTGTTTTTCTTTCTATCAGTACCGGAGATTGAATCCAGAACCTCACTCATGCTCAGTGCCCCACCACTAAGCTATAGCCCTAGATCTTTTTATTTTATTCTGAGACATGTTGGCTCTAAACTCTCTACCCTCCTGCCTCAGCCTCCCCAATAGCTAGGTTTACAGGTGTGCACCACTGTGCCTGACTCCCTCAAAGTTTTATCTTCTTTATTGTTGTTGGATGTCAGGTGCGATTATGATTAGAATACAAATATGCAGCACTGCTTCTGGGGACAATCTATGTCCAAAATGGAAGAGCTGTGTATTTTTCTCATTATGAAGGTAAATTCCATCTCACCAATGTTCAAATAACAGAAAACATTGAAACAAAATAGAGAAGGCAAATTTGCACATACTTTTACCATGTAGAAAAAACTACTGCAACCTCTTTGTGAGTATTTTTTTGAATATTTTTTTTCTGTGTGTGCAAACATATGGATATGACTTTTATGCATATTGAATTTTATGGATACCCATCAGCAATATATGTGGACATCTTCTTGCCAACAAATATACATCTGTATGGTAATTTTTGAAGTTATTAAATTTATTAGTACAATCTAGATATACGTAATGATGACATTTATCACAGGGAACTCGGGCCTGTGCACGGTGTCTCAGTGCCTCTTTTCCTACCCATTCTCCTCCTCTCAGCCCCTCTCCTCCTCCTTATGTACAAAGCTTTGTTTCCATTGTACCCTTTTTTCTCATTTTTTTCTATTCCCTTCCTTCCTTCCTCTACCCAATTCCCCTTTCCTTTTAAACAATTTTTCCCTGTTTCACAGTTATCTATTATATATTTTGGTTCTTATGTACACTTTCAATTTCTCACACCAGAAAAGCAATGCAATATTTACACGTGTGCAGTTTATTTCTCTTAAGAGTATGGTCTCCAGGTCCATCCATCTACCAATAAATGTCTCACTTGTCCTTTTTTATGGATAGTGCTCCATTGTATAAAATTTTTTTTAAAAAAATCTATTCCTTGGTTGATGGGCATTTGGGTTGTTTCCAAGACTTAGTGATTACAAACTGTGGTGCTGTAAATATGTGTGTGCATATATTGCTGTGATATGATGCCTTTAATTCTTTTGGGAAGATCCCAAAAAGGGGCAGAGCCAGGTCAAATGGAACCTCTAGTCCTAGTTTTCTGAGGAATCTCCACACTGATTTTCACAGTGACTGCCCCAGTTTATACTCCCACCAACAGTGGAGAAGGGTTCTTTTTTCCCTGCAGCCTCTCCAGCATTTGTTATTGCTTAACTTCTTGATATTATCCATTTTTTCTGGGATGAGATGGAATCTCAGTGTTGTTTTAATTTGCATTTCTCCAATTACCAGTGATGTTGAACATTTTTTCCTGTATTTATTTGTCATTTCTACTTCTTCATCTAAGAAGTATGTATTCATCTCAAATGCCCATTTTTGGACTGGGTCTTTGAATTTGAGGGGTGTGATTTTTTTTCAGTTCTTTAAATGTCCTAGATATTAGTCCTTTGCCTGAGGAACAATTGGCTACGATTTTTTTTTTGTTTTATTTGATTTATTTATTTGACTGTTTTGTTTTTTGTTTCATTCAAAAGTTTTCCATATGTTTGTTTGCCATTTGTACTTCTTCTGAGAAAAGACCCAATCCATCAGAAGGCATCTGAAATGGATAGACATCTTCAAGTTTAATGGGTAAATTCCATTTCATGGACATCCTCTGTATTAAACTGCTCTTTTGTTGCTGCTGGATTATTTCCAAGCTCTGGCGAAGTCTAAGGTGAACAATTGCCCTTACAGGAAGTTCCTGGGACCTGACTCCAGAATCAGAGATGGAGAGACCAGGCACATGTTTTCCCGTCTCCGAGGAGCAGTTGCCAAGGCAGGAGTGTCAGAGCAAGCCCGGGGAAGACGAGGCTGAGCAGAGTCTCCTATCATCTGAGAAATGGCTTCAACGACACGGGCTGAAGGCCAACAAACTGTCATTGAGACAGATCTTGTCACAGGTCGGATTCCCACATTGTGAAGGTACAGTGCTCACAAGCAGCCAGCGTGCTCTGCTGCTCCTCTACGGAGGCTGTGTCAGCCCTAAAGCTCCCTGGGACTTTAGATTCGCTTTGGTCTCACATCTCCATTGGTAAAAAAGGTGTGTCGCCCCCCAGCATATCAACTTGAAAATCAATTTTCTCGATAGGTATAAGATGATTTAAATTATCAGTTTTATATTGAGTTACAGTAATTTGTGGAGATTTTTGAGGATTTGATGCATTTTACACTTCATCTTAGCTAGAAAGCTAAGAAGCAATAATAATTTGAGTCATTTTATTTAACTTGTCCAATTTATGTGTTAGGGTTGTCTGCAGTATTCTCTTATTAATTTTTTTGATGTCCACAGGATGTTTAGTGAAATTCCATTTTATTTCTGATGCTTGCAATTTGTCCCAGTCTCCTTTTGTATTTGTCAGTCTTGCTAGAGCTTATTGTTGATCAATTTTATTGGTCTTTTGAAATAGTGTTTTGTTTAATTGATTTTTCTCCATTGTTTTGTTTTCAAACTCATTGACTTTGGTTTTGATATTTACTATTTATTTCTTTCAGATTGCTTAGGGTTTATTTTACTCTCCTTATTCTAGATTTCTTTCAGAAACATGGTGCTATAAATTTCCCTCTACATACTGCTTAGCAATGTCTCAAACATTTTATATGTTATATGATCATTTCTATTCAGTTTTAAATATTTTTTGATTTCTCTTGAGACTTCCTTTTTACCCCATGGAATTTTTGGAAGCACACTGTTTAGTTTTTAAGTATTTGTGAAGTTCTTACTGTCTGGTGTTGATTTATATTTGTTTCAGTTTCAGACAGAGGCCACACTCTATTTTCAGTTATTTTAAGGTTTTTGTTGTTGCTGCTGTTGTTTTGTTTTTTGGGGGGTATTGTGCATTGTCCTCAGAGCCTTCCCATGGAGCTACACTTCCAGACATTTTTTTTTTATTTAAAGAGAAACAAAAGTATGTAAAGGTTAGAGATAATACAGAATTCCAAAAATAAAATAAAATAAAATAAACAATAAGAAATCACTAGTTAATAAATTATGTATTTTCCTCTTAGAAATAGTTGTTCAAGTTACAAAATTAAAGCACACAAAGTAGTCAAACAGTGAGAGTGTAAACAGGTATGCATGTATGAATCTCTACATGTATTTCTATCCTTTCTGTGTTAGAGGGAAAAACAAAACTTAGCAAGACAAAACAAAACAAATTCCTATAAAAACATGAAACCAAAAAGTCATATAAAACCATAGTACAAGGTGATCTACAATGATTCTGTGTTGTTTCTTATTATTTTCAATAGAATGTCTATATCATCAGGCATAATTGAATATAGCAGTATAATTGAGTAAAGCAGTAAATAACAATATTAGTAAAAATAAAACATTGTAGACAGTATAAAACTTCAAAGGCAGGTAATAATCAAACCATAGTGGATATTCTAGTGGATCTTGTCATCTTAAGTGCAGTTGCCTATACTCTCAGACTTGATACTATCAATCATAACAGCTTTGAATAAAATCTATCAATACAAAACA
>PVLA01009036.1:0-80603 GCA_004027455.1 Hydrochoerus hydrochaeris
GTAAGCAGCAAATTTGAGAGGAAAACAGCACTTTAAAGAAGGCAGTGAGGGGTGGGAAAGAAAAGCCCCCGTCTGCTCCCTGGAGGTGGTGGCAGAGCTCAAGGTGGCCTTCAGCATCAACCAGAAAGCACAAGCCAGGCCCTGCTGGCAAGTTCAAGGTGGGACCCTGTCCTTAGGCCTGCGGAGAAATGCACATGGACGCCCCTGTGCCCGGAATGAAGGGAGCCAAACCATCACCACTTAGTGAGCCACAGGGCACTTTTCCTCCAACTGCTTGGCTGGGGCCCGATCACGCGTCTCCCGTTCTGATCCCACAGGCTGTGCCGTCTCTGCTTACAGTACGGCTGCCCACTTCGGGGTCTGCCAAAGTCACGAGGACCCCACCTGTCAGCAGGTAGATGGTACCCTGATTCCTCTTATGGCAATTGGATGGACATTTTATGCAAGATCACTTGTGCATATGCTGTGGGAGCAACCTCCCAGAGTATCACACAGGAGCACTGACGTATGATAGTCAGCAGAGGAGGGGTCACTGAGTAGTTTTGCATACACTTACCTCCCAAGAAATCCCCCAACAAGATTCAGATCCTTTCCACTGTGAGTTTCACCCTTCCGCTGAGGAGTCTTCAGTAGTCTGAACAGCCCTGGAGCCAGTATGTGTGCAGATTTTGGCCTGCATGCTGCCCTGCTGGAAATTCTGATCTCATCCATCCAGACAGTGACTTGAACATTCTGCATTTTAAAGTCCCAGATGATGTGGATGCATAGACTTATCCATTCTATCACTGACAGAAGAGTACTGATGCCTGTGCCCCAGCCCTGGCCCGTCGCTGATGATTTTAATGGGCATCTGGGCTAATAAGTAAAAGCTGAAGATTGAAATCTCTTACTTAAAAGATTAGAGATGCAAGATTCTTTTTCAAATTTTTTTTGAAGAGAGCAAAACCAAACAAAAAACAGAATAGAGTTAATCAAAACAAAACAATGAACATGGTACAGGGCTTCAAAACAAGACAAAAGGAAATCAATAATGGCCACCATAATATCTCTTGCTATCTTCAAAATACCTGCCCATACCATCAGCAATAATAAAGTCAAACAAAATAGAACAGAATAAAACCAAACAGAACAATGAAAACAATACGGGTTTCAAAACACAATCATAGATTAACAATGGCCACTGTCTTTTTTTTAGACATTTCCTCCCTTTCACTTGTGTATTTTGGATCCCACTAACCCCTTTAGTTTTTTATACTAGGGAGACAACACAGTGTTCACCCACGTGACTCTGAACCAGCATGATCTCAAGTTGTATCCATTTACCTACAAGAACCTAGAGGTTTTCTTTCTTTATAGCTGAGTAGCTTTCTACTGTATAAAAATGCCATGTCTTTCTTATCCATTCTGAAGCTACCCCTACTTTTCTCTGGTTCCCTGTGACATAGAGAGCATTGTTCTCTCTCCTTGGACTTTCAGTTTACGAATTTTCTTTCTAGTTAAATGTTTCTTGTATAAAGCATATTGATGGATCCTGTCTCCTGATCCACTCTGCCTGTGTTTCTTTTTATTGGTGAATTGAGACCATCTGCATTGGAGGTTATGGCCAACAGGCACTGGCTTGTCTCTGCCATGCTATTTTCCTGCCACTGGCTCCCTTCATTCAACTGTCTGGCCCACTTGGTGATCCCCACTCTGTAGCTATTCCTGGAACTGTGGTCTTTTTTCTTTTTTAATCTTTCTCTAGAATGTCCTTTATTATTTTTTGTAGGATTGGTTTGGCAGTCATGAATTCCTTCAGTTGTTCTTTGTTGTGGAAGTATCTTGTTTCTCCATTAATTTTTTTTTTTTTTTTTTTTTTTTGGTACTGGGGATCAAACTCACAGCCTTGAGCTTTCCAGACAGGCGCTCATACGGCTGAGCTAAATCCCCAGCCCTCTCCATTAATTTTGCAAGAAAGTTTTGCAGGGTACATCAATCTGGGTTGGAAGCTGTTTTCTTTTAGGACTTGCAATGCTACACTCCAGCCTCTGCTTGACTTGATGGTTTATGTTGAGATTCTGATGGGTGTTTCCTTTATAAGTGATCTGTTTCTTTTGTCTAACACCTTTTAATATTCTGTTCTTGTGCTGAATTGGATCTTGATTATTATATGTCTGGGTGTAGATTTATTTTGGTTATAGCTAGTTGGAGTTCTATAGGCCTTACTATCTGAATGTCACATCCTTTTCCCATGCTTGGGAAGTTTTCTGCTTTTTCACTCACATCTATCATTCTTAAATTATGTTTCTTTGGGTTGTCTTGCAGCCATTGAACTGTTAATTCCTGGTTCTTTGTTATTTTTAAGAGATCTTTCCCTTCATAATCGCAAGTTGCAAACCTGTCTTCAAGGTTTGAAAGTCTATCTACAATTTCTTTTCAGCAGTTTTGCCAACTTTTAATGGAGTTTTTAATTTCCTATATATCTCTTTGAATCTGTTTCATGTATTCTAAATCTTTTTTTATATTGTTCATTCAAGGTTTCTCTCATTTTCCTATACTCTTCTATTCTTCTACCTGTATCTTCTTTAGAAGTGCTTAGCAATTCTTTTATTATGTTTCTCATTTCCTCTTTTATTATGTATCTCATACCTGAGATAGTGTTTTTGTCCTAATTTCTTTTATAGCCTCATAAATTTGTTTCTTTATTTCAGTTTCCATCACTTCAGAAACTTCAGGTGTGCAACTCCCAATTTCTTCCGTGTTTACATCTCCTGGACTTCCTCTGCTTAGGTTGGAGGCCAGAGACTGCCTTTTGCTTCTTTGTCTTGACATATTCCTGGGTTCTTTCTAACAAGTGGATGGTGAGGTGCCAGGCACTTCCTGCATTGGCTACAATTTCTCTGAAGTGAGAATTTATCTGTTTTTTTCTGGCCAGTGCTGGCTACAGGTATCTTGATTGTAGCCACTGGGTGTGCTCCAAGATGGCTGCTGGAGTGTGTGCAGGGCCAGGGGCTGAGATGCAAGATTCTTAAACATCTGTTACCTTTGCTATTTCCTTATCTTTTTCTGGAACCTCTCTGGCAGTGCTGGTGGTGTCCACGAGTCTCTGTATTGAGAAGAAAAATGGGCCCCTGTCCAGCAGTTACAGATACCAATTAGGGTTGTGCTTGAAAATCCCCTGTGATGAGTGGGAACTTTCAACAGAAGTTTCTGGGAGCCCATACTATGTCCATTTTTCAAAGAAAAATAAATGAGCAAGATATCAATTCACTTAAAAGTATTTTTCAAAACCCAAGAATCGTTCTCAAAATGTTGATTAATTACTGTCTTCTCATCTTTGATTCCTTTTCCCACTCAGAAATAACACAAATATGTTCCAAATTTTAGTTCACCAACCGTGGGAAGAACATTTTGATCTTCATGCATCATTAACTTAGATAAAATACAGACTTTCAGAAATAGACCAGGTTTTTTCAAATGTTTTTTTTTTTTTGTCTTTTATTGAGATACGGTCTCGCTCTGCAGTTCAGGCTGGCCTTGAGCTCATTTTGTAGCCCATGCTGGTCTCAAACTTGTGACAATCTTCCTGCCTCAGCCTCCTGAGTGCTGGGATTGTGCCCCACCATGCCCAGCTCTAAAAACTTAATCGAAGTAGAACCATTCATTAGGACCTCAGCATCCTTATATGCAGTGGACCTTGCAGGAACATCATCAATTGTAAAAGGAGCTTAGAAATTAATAATTACAGGATTGGGATGGGCTGGATTTAAGAGTTGAGAAAGAGAGGGTGGGACAGGTGGGATTCCCAGGTTTGTGGCATATGGTGCATGTTTAACCAAAAGGAAGCACCAAAGAAAGAACCTGTGCAGGACTTCAGATTAGGACAGAAAGAGAAGCTAAATTTTGACAGGATGGGTTTGCATTGTTCATACGGAGCCTTGAAGGAGATACTGGTGAGCATAGGAGTGTGTGTGTGCAGAGGAGAGACCAGGAACTGAGGGCATAAAGGTACAGCTGGAGTTTTGAGAGTGACTTTGGCAATCTGAGGCCAATGGAATTCTATCCTTTAAAATTTAGATGAAGAGGAAAATTCAGAAAGCTAAGTGGCAGGGCAGTGACTCTGCTAGTGTGAACAGAGGCCCATGGAAATCAGCATAATCATGAAAATCAGAAAATACCTGTGATGTGTGTGCAGGAACACACGCTTTTCTGGTCCTATCTTCTGTGAAAGAAGGGAGACAGTTTGAGAACTGAGTAGCTCTACTCCCACATGCAAATGCACTCTCTCTCCTATGTGTCCTCTTCATAGGAAGCCAGAGATTTCTCCAAAAACAACCAACCCACATGGCTTCCTGTTTGGTTCTTAACTTTGAGGGTAGGGAATAATTCCCAGCTTAGGGTTTTGGGATTAACACTTGGATAGATGAGATGGGCATCAGTTTATTAGTCATATTTACTAATTATATCCCTGGGTGGCCACACACCCCAGAACCACAGCAGAGAATAGAACAAACAGAGGCTGGGTGGGGTGGGGTGCACCCCGGATCCTGAAGAGGTTGTGATTGACTCTTTTGACTATTTCTGTGGCTGGCAGGGAACTGAAATCTGCTATTCATGGTCAAGTAGAAGTGGCATGTGGTCCCCTAGACAGGAAGTATCATTAGCTAAAGGACTTTACTCAAAATAACATAACAAAAAGGGACATTTATGGTTAAGCCATTTTAGGGCCTTCCAATTTTACCAGATGCCCAGACAGCCTGTAACACTGAGGTTTAATTTTTAGCCTTATACTATGTTTCCCTCACACGGCCATAGGCTCAGTCACAAACCAGTTCTTATTCATGAGTGCACAAGTATATCAAAGAGCAGGCATGTATTGTCCTCTTTACTACCTCTGTAAACTCTGTTTTTAATAAATAGGTTGCAACACTTGGATGTAAATGCTGTCATACTTCGACCTCTCAGATGAAAATTAAATTTGGCTAAAGATCCCACATAGCGAGACTAACGAGAAATCTCCCATCTGTTGGTTTGAGGGAACCTCTTTATTGTTTTTATACAATAAAACTCCAGCTCTTTTATGGGACCAGAAAACAATAGTAGACCATTGGTCTTCAGCCCCTGGCAGTGGCTATGACCATACACCCTGGACGTTAGAGATGGCGCCTCCATACCTGACGTGCCTATTTTTCTGAATCATGGAGCATCCAGAACCAACGAGTTCTATCCTTCCTTGCACTCACTGCATACTTGTGCCCAAGAGGCATCATTACAGGTGCAGGAGCTGCAGTCTAGGAAATCCTCCTCTGATCCTTACTTCAACTCAGGGAGAACTTATGGCCGAGATTATGGGATGCAGTGATATCTCAGAAGTTTATTCCACCACATTAAATTCTAAGTAAATCACCCTGGATGAGTCAGTTTCATCATTGTTGCATAGGTAAATGGACTCGATGCTTTATTTCAGGATCTTGTTTAATCTGCAAGATAACAAAATTATTCCAACTCTAGTCAAATCATCCTATTTTGTTGTTTATATTTCTGTGTTAGAATCTGTGATTTCATTAGAAAACTCTTCTGCTCTGACACTCACCCTCTCCTCTGAACTTCCCTGCAGACTGGGATGTCTTGTTCTGAAATTTCTACTCCATGGTGACCCTTAAAACTCTGGAAAGAAGTACATGTGTGTGTCCACGCAGGCTGAATCTCTGGGTTCCTGCAGGGGAAGCCTTGTGGAACTTGACCAATCCCAGTGATGTGGGTGTCGTTTTGCCTTCTAGCTGAGGAACTCCAATGAGTGTGAGGTGTGCAGGGACGGGGGAACGCTGTTCTGCTGTGACACTTGTTCCAGAGCCTTCCATGAGTACTGTCACCTGCCACTCGTGGAAGCTGAGAGGCACGTGAGATCCCTGCCATCTTTCCCTAGGGCTCCTTCCTCCCCCTGTGCACACTCTCCCTCTAGAGTTTCTGTTTATGTCTCAATAGAGGAAGAGAAAAAAGTAACCCAGCCAGTACATGTCTGTTACCAAGAGCAACTTCCAGGGGTTCTGAGGGGCTGAGATCAAGCAGTGAGAGGCAGAAAGCAGTTGGAAGACACTGGCAGCAGGTAGCTCATGTACTTGTGCTCCCAGAGACATCGCCTCTGGGGTGTGGAGGCTGGTGACTGGGGCCTTTTAACTACACAAAGTTTTGGAATAGGGACTCTTGTCCAAGGGACTAGGAATGGGAAGTACCAGTTGTTTTTGTTCTGTCCTTATTCAGGAAAGAAGAAAATACAGCTGGTTCCCACATTATAACAGATTTCAACAGGCCAATGGAGTCCCAGGATCTCCATGGGTTAGAGCACAGGGTCCTACTGCTGGGGTTCTCGTGCTTGTCCCCAGCACCCCGATGGGGAAAGGAGAGCCTGCTACTCACCATGACTCCACTTTCTAAGGACTGACCACCTACTGTCCCTGTCGATGGGAGGGAGGCCAACAGCTCAAGGTCCCATGCAGGGGGTCTTGGACACTCTGGGAGTCCCTCCCTGCCCACAGCTGAGCCCATCAGCCATTCCTGAAAAGAGGACAGTGGCAGCTGATTCCAGGGGTCTTGACCTTCGCTCACTTTGCATCTAACTCCAGGAACCCGTGGAGTTGCATCTTCTGCATGATGGGGTCCTTTGAGAGCCAAGAGCATTATCAGGAATCTGAGATCCTAGAGAGGCAGATGCAGGCTGAGGAACAGTTGGTGAGTCATTGGGGACCCCAAGCCTTCTCCTTTCTCTTCTCTTCTGAGAAGCACAAACGGGCCTGGGGGGAGAGAAATGCTATCCAAAGGGAGCCTGCACTTCTAAGCCATGCTTTCATCATGTTGATATCACAACTGAACCTATTTGCAAGAAAAAAGAAAAAGAGCTATTGCATGTTTGTTTCCCAGAGTTACACATCTGGGGAAACTTCCAGAAGGTGGATGTGAGTTGTGCCCTCTGTCTAGCTATGCATGTGGGCTCCTTCTTTCCAAGCTGCTTTTCACTAACTGGCCCCTTCTTTTGCAGAAATGTGAGTTTCTCCTCTTGAAGGTCTATTGCTGTTCTGAGAGCTCCTTTTTTGCCAAAATTCCGTATTATTACTATGTAAGTAACAACATGATCGCAGGCTGCCTTGATGTTATGTGACTCTGAAGTAGACACTTGTGGGATTTGGTCAAAGTCTCATGGGAGTAAGAGTGTGAGATCAGTGCTCTTTGTTCTGTATTTCTGTCCGTTTATATGAGAAGTGGTAGAAGGTAAACGTGGAACTGTGTTAGTAGTTCTCCCACTGGTATTTTTGTTATCAGATTAAAGAGACTTCTGAAGCTCCAAAGGAACTCATGTGGTTGGACAAAATCAAGACAAAGTTAACTAAGAAGGATTATGCCCAAGTGGCAGGGTTTGTGCAAGACATGCGCCTCATCTTTCAGAACCACAGGACCTCGTACAAGGTCAGCAGCTTTCCATTTCAGTTTCTTTCCCCCGGGTGTCTCTGTCTCTCATTTCCTGGTACCTGGAAAGCTTGTTTCCCTTCTTTTCCTGAAACAAGCCAGCATAAGCAAAGTTTCTGGGAGCCAATGGTTTAAGATTTAAAACAGTGAGTCAGAAGGTGTCACTGCAACCGGAAAGGCCCGCAAGCCCCCAGAACTCGCTTGTCTCCCCTCCAACAGGAGCCCCTGGAGCACGGCCAAGTCCTCCCTGCTCCTGAGCACTCACAGAAGAGAATGCAGTCTGTGGTCTCTGTGCCCTACTGTAGAAATCTCAAGCTCCAGGTCTGTCTCCTGTGCATGGGCCACATAGTTAAGCAGGATCACTAGAGAGGAATAGAGGTGACAGGGAGGAAAAGATCACTGATCTCACCTTATATACTTCTTCAGTTTGAATTGCTACAAAGAACTGGTTATTTTTCCAATGTTCATTGAAATAAACAACCGAAGCCAAATAAGTAATGGTCCCACACTGTGATAATGATTTCACATTTCTGTCCCGTTAATAAGAAATACATTTGTGGGGTGCAGCACTTACTGGTAGCTGTGTGAGTTTCCAGATTTAACCTTGTTTTAACCTGTGTGAGTTTCCAGATTTAACCTTGTTTTACTAGAGAAACAGATATAACATAAGATATACAAGTATATAAGAAATTACAGGATTGGTCAGCCACAGCGTTGCAGAGAATGTGCGCACATGGAGACTGAAGGATGCAGGTCTAGGTCTGGAGCTCACTGCAGTGTTCTGTGCAAGACTGTATCAGGAGATCGATGGCTCTGTGGTGCAAGGCTGAAGAGCCCATGCTGGAAGATTGAAGGATCCAAGGTGCAAGCCGAAGAGTCGGTGCTAGAAGCCAGGAGAAGATGTCCAAGCTGAAGGTGAAGACTGGAGCTCCTTGGAAGAACAGAAGCTATTTAGACCTTCTTCATTTCCCTTTTATACGATCCAGGCAACAAGCTTCCCCAGCGCAGGTCCTGTACAACCTACGGTGCAGATAAACATGTTAGGGCAGGTCCTCTACACCTTAGGGTATAGAATTGCTGAGCCAACTTAGTCAAGTTTTCAGACTTCTCAGATTGATACAATCAATCAACCGCTACAAACCTGGTTAGTGCAATTTATAGTATCTAGGAGACAGTCATGATCATTCTCAATTACAAGGTGTTTTATGACACTGACAATCAACATCATTCTTTTGTCTGTATTATTTTATTTCCAGTACCATGAGTTTGGCCAAATGGGACTTAGACTGGAGGCTGAATTTGAGAAGAACTTCAAGGAAGTGTTTGCTATTCAGGCAACAAATGAGAGCAGTTGATTGGTGCAGATGACGTGGTTGGTGTCCTGGCATGATTTTTTTTTCTGTCCAAATCTTCCCACCTCCAAATGCAGCAGGTGTTATCTGTTGATTCCACAATCCCTGAGGACTTTCTGAATCACACAGAGCTGGGTTTGAGCTGGAACAGAGGAAATAAAAACTAGGTAGTGAGAGAGGAGACCAGCTCCAAGGTGTGAAGTCGGGCGACTCTGACTCTGGGTTAACCATACAGCTAAGCTGCTTGGCAAATGGTAGCTAAACCCTCTGAAGAGCCTGATGGTTTTGACCCCTGCCATGTACAAGCTCAGCTGTGGCGTAATGTCAGTGGAGCATGGAGGACTTGGAAGTGCTTGTCTGAAGTTCCTGCCTCCTTGATCACTGTTCATAAATCATTGCTTTTCTTCCATAGCTTTGCTTTGTGCTGATTTCCATTGAAAAATTGCCCTGTATGATAGCAACAGGATAAAAGTGGAAACGTAGCTTTGTTCTCAGCTCTCAGGTGGACAGTAGTCACTGAGGAATGCCAGCAGTAAAGCTGCCCTCTCTCCTGCTCTTTGTCTGACTGGCATGTTTGGGGTCCCAGGCAGTCTCCTGCTTCAGCAGAAAGGAGACAAGGAAATTAAGATTTTAAAATGTACTTCACTGCAGCATAAAGACCCAAAAGTTACTCAAGCCTTTTTTCCTTCCAGTAAACTTACTTTAAAAAATTTCTAAAGGTCTTAAAGATACAGGCTAATGATACACAATAAGCCTATAAATCCAGGGTCTGGAACACATCTCAACTTCAAACACAGGTAGAAGGCTTGCATTCTGACATAACCCATCAGAAGGGTAACCTGACGGTAGGAACGCACATCCCAGATTGCTGGTGTTGAAGTCATGTCCTAGATCACCTCTTAGTATTGAAGACACCCCCTTAAATGTACTCATCGTGAGTCATTTCTCTGAGCATCCACACTGCTCATCTATCATAAAATCTCTGTCCAATGAACCTTTCTCATATCTCTTACTGGTGCATCCTGAAAATACTTTCTCTGCAATGGCAGTCAGCGAACCTACAAATTTACTCTATAAGGGTGGGCTAGGTTCCTGGTTCAGCCTTGGGGATGCTCAGACCCAGCCAGGTGAAAGCTTCAGCAGGCTGTTACCACCACCTGCCCTGGAGGCCAGTCCCTGTTTGAAAGTGGATCTGAGGATGAGATTGGGTACACTCTGTGTCCTTCATGAGGTCAGGCTGGATCTTATCTCCAAGTGGCTTAGCTTTGCCCTTTATACCATGTTGCTTCCCTTTTCTTTTTCTTCTCAGATAACTACTAATAAAAACTGGGTTAAGAGATTTCATCTCTGACTCTCCTTCTAAAGAACGCACCCTAAAGTAATGGCCCTAGAAAGCCAAGTCTCAGGATGAGATTCTGGAGTTGGGCCACTGGTGCTGGGAATATCCATTTTCCCTGGAATGCTGGAAGCACAGTTGCCAAACTCTCACCTGTAGGCAAAAAGATAAGAGTAGCCAGTGTGATTGTTCCGCATTTCAGAAGAGGAAAAAAGTAGCTATGTATAGGAACTGTGGGTTCTGAAGACTTCCTTAAATGTGATCGTTGAAGTAAAGATTAATTTTTTGTAGATTTCTATTTTCATTGTAGTATTTCATTGTACTTCATATGGGAATTTATTTCTGTTGTTATATTCTGTTATATTTTAGACTGACATCAGAAAACAGTCAACATTGAAATTGTGATGCCTTTTTATAAATAATAAGTATTAAAAATTCAATACATAAAGGAAAAGAACTGTGAGTTTGACAACTATCATTGAGTGCTACTAATGTATTGATGAGTAAATGAGCAGTTTAGATGTATCGATCACCAGCTAAAGCAAAGAGGTGCGAATGACTGTGGCTGGAAGGCAGACGGCAAGGTGTGGCTGTCATCGGTCCTGATTTGAAGAATGACAGAACTCCAGAGAAGGCTGAATTGTAAACTCAGGTGATCTCTTAAGCCAACCATGGCCCTGAGATTCCAAATGGGGCTGAGGTGGATGCACACGAGAGCTTTGAAACCACTGGCTTCCAGTGGAATTCCTCTGCCCCACCCCACCCCTCACCTTGTTTAAATGTAGATGACACAGAGGCCTCAGCCTGACCCAGCTGGATAGGCTTTGGGTGGTGCTGCATGATGGTAGACGCAGCATTGGCCTGCATGCATCAGCAGGAGCGAGGAGATAGTATTCTAGAGTGGCTCCAGAACTGCGAAAGGTAAAATATAAAAACGAGTAAGGAGGATGTGTTAATAGAGGCGCACTCTTCTGCTCCACAGAGTTTAACCACCCTGGCAAGAACCCGTGATAGAGATTCTAATATGCACCTGGGTAGCTCTTTCAGGCCTAGGGGAGCCATGGTACACATTAAATGAAGTGGAAGTAAAGAGGCCAAAACTACTATGGCAGACTCTGGGGACAAAAGCTTAAGGAAGTTGACTGTCCTCCCCACAACTGGCAAACCTATCCATGAGGTGACTATGCTGCTGGGGAGAAAGTGCTCAGAGATACGAACTTAATGAGGTGATGCAGAACACACTGCAGAGGTGGGGATACCAGCATCGTGCAGAAGCCCATGGTGCTGTCCTCTATCAGATGGAATAACTGTCAGAATGCTTTCTAGGACTGGGTTCCTTAGTAGTGCAAAGATATATAGAAGTGATTCCCTCAGTTCTTCCTCAGAGAGATCCATGGCCATTTATGCAAATAACCGTATGCCAGGAAAAGGGAAATTTGTAGATCTTCCGAAGGTGTCAGATATAATGCCCGAGTTGATGTTATGACTTGGAGACGTGTATGAGTCACCTTTTCTGTTGCTGGGACACCCATGATTTAAAGGAGGAGAGGTTCATTTTAGGTCATGGTTTCAGGAGATTCAGCCCATGGTAAGCTGGCTACAAGGTAAAAAAAAAATCATGGTGCAAGGAGAGTTCTTGCCGCAGGGCAAGATGAATTCTCCTACTGTTACAACATAGCCCATCTGAACACTGCAACACATTACATTGGCCCACTATATTGAAGACAATATGTCACTGGATCCAATGAACAAGAAGTATGAAGTATTCTAAATGCTTTGTTAAGTAATAGGCACTCCAGGATGAAAGAGATAAACCTTACAAAGATTCAGAGGCTTGACACTATAGGTAAGCTTTCAGAGATCCAACAGTCTGGTACATGCTAGGATCTCCCCATTCAAAGTTCCAAACCATTGATCTTGTATTTCTCACCACTAAGAATCACAGCGGCTGGTAGGTTTGCCCAGAAAAGGGGAAGAGTCATGGTTTTCAATTTGTTGGAAATAATTCTGAGCTTTGTGATATGCATGCTTGGAGGTGGAGGAGGTAGTGGGTATGCTATCTTAATAAAATGCACTCACCAGTTTCATCACCCAATAATACATTATGGGCATTGTTACACATCAGAAAACAAAGCTTTGTAGCACTGATAGCTTTCACTTTTTATTACACCTCAATTGCATTTGTTTTTTGAGTTAATTTTGGTGTTGTAACCAATGGTACTGGGAGACAGCACGGGCGGGCTCTGAGGTCCAAGCACATGGATGACTCCCCATGTGCTGGCTGTGTGTCCTCGGGCCAGGTGCTTATCCTCCCGGACACTGGCTTCACCCCTGTAATGGAGATCCTAGTAGTAGCAGCAGCTCACTAGACCTCTATTAGGATTAACGAACATTTATTACAAAAGACGTCTGTATCTATGTAGCATATAAATAACAAACTTGCGAAATCGATACAGGCATCTTTGTGTCAGTAAGAGCTCTTGGCCATCAAGGGAGACCGGTTTCTTTGCTTTAGAGGAAAATGGACTTCACTGATGAAATCCCTGGGCAAGGTCAGTAGTGCTGAGCTGGCAGACAGCCAGGACTCAGAGCAGCAGCCAGAGCATCTACAGGAATCAGCCTCAGAAAGTATTAGGTCCTCTCATCTGAGATGTTAATGAATAGCCACTGCCTGGGATTTCATTTTTAATTCTTTACCACTGTTCATTCCAGAGTCCAACTCGCCTGGCTGGCCAGGTTGCTCAAACATGTTGATGGACAGTCCTGATGCTCTTGTACCTGAGGGGAGAGGTCATTCGCCAAAGGATCCAGATGCTTTTGGGAAAGGGGGATACAGGAGGCTGGGGGGATGGAGGAAAACATGGCTGAACAAGGAAGCAACTGGGGTGCTCTTGGGTGGGGATCCCTGCTGTCCATGGGAGGATGCAGCAGCTCCTGGCCAGCCAGAGGGGCACAGGGATGGAGGCTGGAGGTCTTTGAGTCTATTAGATGGGGTCACTGTGTCACCACAGCTGTGCTGCAGAGGCAAAGGCTGAGTTGCTCATTGTTCTAGAAGGGAAGGCGTCCACCCTGCCCTGCTGCACAGCCATGGGCACGGAAGGAGACCACGTCTGTCAGTCATGTTTACATGGACTCAGGGAGACATGGGAGCTTTGCTGTGACACCATGGGGCCTTGTGGGGTTCTTAGTCTGGAAGCGAGTATGCTGGTGTCCCTATGCTGCCACTCGTCTCAAGCTGCAAAGCCATGAGCTCTTGGTGTAAGGGCAAAGTTATAGAATAGCAAACTCATGGACATTTTATAGCAAAAGTTAAACACTGGTTGGTGGCCTGTGACTGTGCTCCTGCTGCCTATCACACAGTTAGCGTGCTGGGCTCAGTTAACCTTGACTGGCTGCATCCAACTGCTTCTCCCTGATAAAGCACTAGGTCAACCTTACTGTGTCCAATTGCAAGGCTTGTATTTTTCCTTACTTAGAAAAATACGTATTATTTCCAACTCACTTCAAGGACTTCCTCTTTGGGACAGACTGGCTCAGTCAAGGACACATTTAACTCTACTTGCTCTGCTCAGACCCCCTCCCCTCGTTTCCAGGAATTGACTTAGAATGAGCTTGCTTGACAACATATGACTAAATTCATGTAATCAATCATGAAATAACCTACCATTGGCCTTGTGCTTCCTGTTTGTGAGCTATGTCTAAACTGAACTTTCAGCTGACTCGTGGCTGGTGATTTGGAACTGATTTCCACAAGCCCACTAGCGTAATAAAAGCTGCCTTCTGACTCCTCAGTGCAGAGTCTTCCGTTTGGTTTGACAGTGGTTTTTCTGCAACATTTCACACTACCTCTCCGTCTGAACCTCCCATTGCTCTTGCTCAGTAGCCAGCACCTACTGTTCTACCAGGTGGAGGACATGCACTTTGTTCCAGAAGAAGAGGAGATGGGATTTTCTACTGTTCCTGTGTAACTCAGCCAGATACATGGCCTTGGGAGGCTGTGCAAGGTCCTGGAGTCACTTGCCTTACAGAACAGCCATCGAGCAAGAGAATCTCGATGGCAGATAAGACAAGGACAGGCTGACTGGGGCTGGCATCTTTGATCTCTAATTTACAAGCCTGATCGTTTTCTGGGCAGGTCTTATTTTCAGGGAGCAATGGCTTTTTTTTTTTTTTTTAGATGCAGATAGAAGTCAGAGCAGGAAGGAGGCAGAGAGAAGGCTGCAGTTCAAATACGTTGGCAAGGAAGATACCATCAGATACTATCACTCAGTCTTGTCTTTTAACAGAGGAGAAAAATTCTTAGGCTTCTTGGCAGCACCTTGAGCGTCTCCTGTATCTAGAAGGTTTGCATTATCTCAGCTAAAGTTCTAGCATAGTGCCTGTCTTCTCCCAAAGCATATTACTTATTCTGTTATTTGCTTTACTGAAACAGATTTACTCTCATGAACACAAAAGTAGAAAGGTGTATAGTTCTGGACATCTCCTAACAAAGGTTTGATGTTCCTGGACAGCAGCATTTCTGCTCCTTGACTGGGATGGGACTCCGAAGTCACCACTTTCTCCTAGGACCAGTTGGGTGTTGAAGAGGTCAGGGCTGGTCTGCTGAGGAGTAAGACAGGGGACCCTGCTCCTAACCAATATAACAGCTAGAAACTTTGGGTGCTATTCAAAAACTCAACTGCCCGAGGCCTGTGCAAAGAGAACAAAAGATGGTGGACCTTGGGAAGCAGCTGAGAAACTCAGAAACAGCCACTGAGGAAGACGCTTCCTGTTTTTTAATACCTGGCCCCAAGAGCAGCCAACCTTGCTTTGGCAGCCAAAAACACAGACAGAAACATTTTTTCCTGTTAGGTAGAGCCAGGGGAAAAGCTTGGTCTTAGAAGGTGCAGGACCTGGGCATAGTCCCCACCTGAGAGCCCAAGGTGTTCATCTTCAGCCATTTCCTACCCACCACCTTTCCTGCTGTGCAGGAATGTGCAGGGTAAGGCAGGCCCTGCCCCTTCCACACGGCTCCTCCAGTCAGTGGCCAGCAGGTGGGCATCAGCCCTTGCCAGGAATCCACTTGGGACACCAAGGCCTCTGTGCAGGGAATTGGACTAAGCCTCTTCCCAAGGTTGACAACCCATTCCCTGTCTAATAACCACCATCTCTAGGAAGCAACCCTTCCCTCCCTGCTGCAGACGCTGCTATGGGCCTTCCACCCGATGGAAGTGTCCACTTCCACGCCGACAGCCTCCTTCTATGTGCTAGGTGGAGGCCACTGAGACAGTCGCTGGGTGCTCACCTTCTGTCACTGCACATGCTTAACCTGGGTCATCCAGTTAACCAGGACTAGTAGCAGACATGGCGGGTTTTGCAGACCCTTTGGGAGTGGCTGTTCTGTAAAAGGCTTTCTTGTTCATTCAGGTCATCATGGACTCCAGGGTACCCTTCTCTGCCTTCTCTGCCCTGTCCCCAGTCATTTCCTCTGCTATTGTGATGCCCAGACGCCATGCCCAGTGGACCATAAACAGGAAGAAATACCTCTTTGGCCTCCCTGAAGAGGGCCTGACACCTGGGGCCTCAGGTCCACCCTTGTGGGAGAGGAGATGCGCTGCTCCAAGCCGGGCAGGCTTACTTGGGCTCCAGGAAGGGCCTGGCCGGGAGCCCCCCACTGAGTAGTGCAGTGACCAGCTCTGTGAAGGCTCAGTCAGGAGCGGCTGGCTGGCTGCGTGAAGCTGAGTGGGTTGGGTTCCAGGACCTTCTAGAGGCCCAGGGCCCTGAACGCTGGCGGAAGTGAAGGCCGCTGCAGGAAGTAGAGGTGTGAAGCGTGGGTAGGCGGCGGGGGGGGGGGGGGGGGGGGGGGGGGGGGGGGGGGGGGGGGGGGGGGGGGGGGGGGGGGGGGGGGGGGGGGGGGGGGGGGGGGGGGGGGGAAGGGGCATTTCCGCACCACCCGGCACAAAGCACATCTGGGGTCTTCTCTTAAAACTTTACTCTGTGTCATCTATTTTTGTAGCATGTTTGGTGTGGACAGATTCTTTAGATTGGTCCTGAGTGGTTTCCAGGGCTCGAACCCTGGAAATCGCAGGGTTACCCTACAGGAAGGCCTGGGTAGGTTTGAGGCTTCAGCCTGCAGGGAGCCGGAGCAGGACCGTGCTCCCTCCCCCACCCCCTGACGGACAGTCAGGCCAGTGTGACCACGCCTGTTTACGCTCAGCGACTGTTGAACATTAAAATCCAGAACCCGCTCTTTCAATTTAATATTTTATTAAAAGGAAATAACAGAGCTCTTGCGGTAAATGTACAGGTATTTGGACAATTTCTGAGCAAGCGCATTTTCGGTTTCTGTTTCCTCCGCAGGACACAGGGACCCAGGCGTAGGAGATTGCAATGGCGCGATGGGCCACTAGGGATGTGTGGCTTGGACTGGGCCGAGTGTGTGTGTGGGGGGAACCGCGCGCGGTACCCGCCGCCGGGGCTGAGCCGGATGCTCGGGGCTCAGATGAGAGCGCAAAGTCACGGGCACCTCCCTCGCTCGTGCACTGGGGCTGTGCAAAGGCAGGGGCGGTACCATGGGCTGCAGAGACTCTGCTGCTGCGGGTCAGTAGGGGCAGGGGACGGGGGAACCTGCCTTGTGCGCCTGCGCACACAGCAGAGGCTAAACCCGAGGGCGGAGTGAGTGAGGGTGATTCCACCAGGGACCGGGGACCGGGGACCGGTAAGGTCCCCAGGCCCTCAGAAGTGTCAGGTGGACTCCAGGGTCCTCCGGGCTCCCTCTCCCTTTCCTGCTGCTCAGACCCCCTCACCCCTGATCTTCGCCCTGTTCTGCCACGGAACCCCTCCTGTCCACCCGCATGTCCACCCCACCTCACCCCCATCCTGCCCGGATTAATCGCGTTTCCACCTCCAACAATCCCATGCCCCTCAACATCGTTCCCGGTCTCACCCCGTTGCCTACCTGGGTTCTGAACCAACTGAAAGGCGACAAAGAACAAAGGCGAGATGGGGCGGGGTCAAGACACCCGCCTTAGTCCTGATGGGTTGGGAGGTCTGCCTCAAACCTGTTGAGGGGTCCCTAAAGCCAAGCCTCGGAACCTGGTTTATCCCAGCTACTGTGGTCAACTTGGGCCTCTGCCCTTGAGCGTGGAGCGGCGGAGCCCTGGCCCGGAGGGTGACCCGGCAAGCAGCAGGCCACCCCATCCACCTCAGATGAGTCTCCCCCAGAAGAAAGGAGAGGACAGCTGGGGCCTGCGGGTCCTGCGGATCAGCCAGCCCCTCCCCAGGAGGAGACCCTGGGGCCGCAGCCTCTGTCACCATCAGTGCTGCTGCTCTGGGGTCACCTGGGTCTTTGCTCATCACCGTGTCCCTGGCTCCTGAGCTTTTCAGGCTGCAGGGGCTGCCCGGGGCGCTCCCTGCACACAGGAGCCCCCAGGGGTTCTGTTACTTCCCTCCGATTAGTCCAGGGGAGTTTTAGTTCACCCTGTCTCTTAGGCTGGGCTGGGGGCATCTGCTGTGCTCCGATCAGAGAAACTAGGTCCCCCGCAGAGACCCATAGACGCTTAAAGCTGCTGTGGCTCCCACAGTGTCGCGGGTGTCCAGCTGTCCCCACCCCCTCTGACACACACACCTTCTTCCCTACCAGCAGGAGCAGCCCCGGGGTTGCAATGCCCAGCCGCGAGGGCCACACACTGGATCTCCCTGCCCGGCCAGGGGCTCTCTGGCCCCTAGTGCCAGCTGTGATCTTAGCAGCCCCGGGGAAAGGCTGGCAGTGCCCAGGGGAGCGGTCATCCGGGGCAGAGGAAGAAGGGACAGAGGGGACCAGATGAGAGAGGAGGCTGGTACAGCGTGTGCAAGGCCTTGCCCGGGGCGCTTTGCCCCAAGGAGAACAGGAGCAGAGGACGGCTTAGCTTACCAACCCCTCTGCCCATCAGAGAGACATACCAGACAGACAGACAGACAGACAGGGTGCAGTGACCCTGCTCCGCCCCCTGGACAGCTTGCCCTTCTCAGCGTTCTGCAGGGAGAGAGCGGAAGTAGAGGGACCACAGAAACCTTCCCCGTGTCTTCCAGCGTGGCCGGCAGCAGCCTTGCTGACCACAGGAAGAAGTGGGATCCCAAGGAAAACGGTTTCGAACCCGGATTCTGGCCGCCTCCGGGCCCGAGTCCTCTCCAGCTCCGCCCCTGCTGCTGTCATCTCGGGCCCTGGCGTCAGTGCGGGCTTCTGCCACCTGCCTGGCTCTGTCCCGAGGGCCTGGCTGTCTTTTAAGGTTCCACTTTCCTTCACTTCACGCTCCTGTTTGTCTTGGTACCGGCACAGAGTGAGTCCTCTGGGTCACTTCTCATTCGTGGCAGAGCGGAGACTGGGACATCGGAGCGCCCAGCGGTGCGGATGGAGGTGGAGGTCCCCCTGACCCCATCCGAGTCGCCCTGAGCTTTCCATCCCAGATCAGGCAAGTGAGCGCCTTGGTCCTGCCCCAGTGCGAAGCGTGGGCGCCCGGGAATGTCCAGGCCTCATCACCACCCCTGGCCGTGGGAAGCAGCCCACACACAGCCAAGGCGCTGGAGAAACTCCTGCACTTACAGTGCTGCTCTGGCCAGTAAGGTGGCTCAGCTCTGGCTCCCGAAACTTGGAGCGCTGTCTCTCACCTCTTGCTGGCAGGAGCCCCAAGAGCACCGCCCCTTTTCATCCCCCCATTCATAAAAGCCCAACATGTCTGCACTGGGCAGCTCCGTGTCCCAGTGTGAGGACCAGTTGGCTTTATAACACGCTTTGCCCCAGGCTGCCAGCGTCTGGCTTCCGCCCACCTCCCTCTCCCCATTCCCAGCCCTCTAGGCCAGGGGACTTGGAGACGTGGGGTCCCCCAGGCCTTGTGCGCCAAGCCCCGTGCGCCAAGCCTGGCTGGCAGGCTGCTCTGGTTTGGGTGCGTTTGTTTTATCCTGACCTGGTGCCGCTTGTCCCTGGGGACGGTGTCCCCGTCCTGCAAGCCCAGACAGTCAGTCCCTCCGTGTCCCCGGCACCACGTTCTAGGCAAGGCGAGAGTCACCAGGCCGAGGCAGGAGGGAGAGGTCTGGGGGGCGTGGGGGGACGGTACAGAGCAGGCCGGATAAGTACTTTCGCTTCTGCTTTCCCCACTGGGGCGGAGCCCGGGCTCCTAAGTCAGTCCTCTCCGACGACCCACTTCCTGCTCGGGGCCTGGCAGCCACCGTGAACCCAGGAAGGGCCGCGCAGAGCTCAGAGGCCACCGTGCCAGGCAGGGCCCGGCGGGAAGATGGCGAGCGGGGGCCGGGAGCTGAGCGCCAGGTGAGTCTCCCCGACCCGCAGCCCCCTCAGGCTGCCTGGCTGCTGCCGAGCGGCGAGCTCGGCGCGCGCACACCGCTGTCCTGCGGCTCAGCCCAGCCTGGCCAGCGCGCCCCGGGACGCGAGCAAGTCAGCGCGGGCGGGCGCGCGGGCGGGCGAGCGAGGGACCGCGGGGCTTGGCTGGCGGCGACTTTCCGGGTCAGCCTCCAGGGACTCCGCACCGGGCTGTCCTAGGAGACAGGCTTAGGTTATTTCCGCCTGACTCCGCTCTGCTCCCGCGTCCACCGGGTCAGCGCTGGCCGCTCTGGACAAACCTTCCGCCTCTTTTCAAGCCGTGATCTGCCGTCTCCAACACCAGAGTGGTCACATGGGGGGCCACCCTGGGCCTGACTCCCCCTCCCTTGATCATGGTCAGAGGGAGAAAACAAAAGAGAAAGGCCCACAGAGGCGAAAGCCTGGGACAGGCTGAGCGCTTAGATGTTGACTTTGATTGTTCTGTTCCAGCAGGTGACACGCTCTCATCAGAAAAGTGACAGAAATTCTGTTGTTTCGCCTGTAGTCAAATCAGAAATAGCATTGCTTAATATTTTTAAGCACAAACTAAATACACAATACAGTCTGGTTCATAACACTTCAAAACTTGTGGAAACATGTAACGGGAACTATATCTTGTTAGATATCTTGTGTTCAAGGGAGGATGTACATCTGGTGTGCATTTTGCATTCCTTATTTTAAAACGGGAATCTTAGAGGTGCCTGTGCGTCTCCCTCACTCTAGCGCTTTGTAGTAGCACCTAAGGCTGGTACAATTTTTAAGTCATTCCCCCTCTGATGGTCACGTATTTTGTTTTCTTTGTTCACGTTTATCAACAAGCTCCAATAACAATGCCTTATATACTTCTATTTGGTATTTTGTCTTGCGTCAGAAAACCAGGAAAAAAAAAAAAAAGGAGAATTACTGAGGCAAAAGGCCTTAATCTCCACAGTTCCTTTATGAGGGACTGAATCAGCCAGTACTCCAGCAACACCAAGGGAGAGGACACTACTCAGTCTTCACAAAGGTGGTGGGTAAAGAGCTGCACTTTGTGTTAATTCTGTATTTACCTGAGTAAGTGAGCAGTTGATTATTTTGTTGTTGTTATTTGTTTATTGTTACTCAGATTCCCTGTTCCATTTTGATTATTTTTTGCCAGTGTAATCCAGGTGTTTGCCCTTACTTTCATAGTACATTACACTTTGCTAACCATCCTGGAACACTCTTTTCCTTGTGTTGTGACTTTTGTCTTGTTGAAATTTAAAATTTAAAGTGTAGCTCTGTTGTGTAAGTGGTATTCTCAGTTTTAAACAAAGTGGGGCAGAAAGTTCCTCACGAATTCCATGAGCACCGGCAATCTTAACCACAGTTCTCGTGTTCCTGAAGGCAGCAAATTCAAGTCTGCCTTAGTTATTCTCTTCTCATCTCTCCATCAACTTTTTCTTTTTCCATTTTTAGATAAAATGGAGCAACTTCAGCATCCACAGTTTTGATTTACCCTCCTTCATCTTTCTGAAGTTTTACTTTGTATCTGTAAATGTTTCCCTCCATGACAATTATTTAGTGTTTAATAAGTGTTTTTTTCTTTCCTTCTTTCTTTTGTGACAGGAACTTGCTTTGTAGTCCAGGCTTGCCTTCAACTCGTTTTGTAGCCCAGGCTGGTCTTGAACTTGCAGCAATCTTCCTGCCTCAACCTCCCGAGTGCTGGGATTACAGGTGTGCACCACCACGCCTGGCTATAAGTGTGTTTCTTATCATTACTCATTTTTTAAAAAAGCTAGTGGCATTTATGTCTGAGAGGGGATCTCAACTTGCTTCCCAGCCCTGCAGGGCTGCATCTTGTTAATTCCTCGTCTCATTGTCACGAACTTGTTGCACTTAGCTGTTTCATGGTGTAACACACTTTAGGGACAATCTCCTGGTCTTTTTAGAGCTGTCTTTATACATTCACTCTGCCTGAATTTTGCATCCTGTGTTCCTTTATTTGTCACATGCCTGCGGTGGTGTCACAGATCACCTGTCTTCTGCCCAGCCTGAGCAGTTAACCCCAATTGTTCACTTTCTCATTGTTTTTTCCACATTTCCTGATTTATCTGACACTGAATCGTTTCCCATCTGAGTCATAGGTTCAATTTTATCAGTTTTCTGAGGACACCACTGATTGCTCCCCGGGTGGCCATCAAGCTGGGTGTGTCTCAGGATTCTTTCTGCTTGGCCATGGTCTGGAAGGACTGCTCCTGGGTCACCAGCCCACTACCATAATGATGGCAGCTTCCGGCTGACTTCTGGGGTCTCTCTTCCCTTCCTTCTAGCTGTCTCCGATCTTTGCATTTCCAAATGAACTATCAAAACCTTGTTGGGATTACATCGAATCTACAGGATAACTTAAAGACAGTTGACATTTTCACAATGTTAGTATATGTATGTTATTTATTTAAAATATTTTCTTTGTTCTTTTTCTTTTTTGTGGTGCTGGGGATTAAACCCAGGCCCTGCACATGCTAGGCTAGTTTGAGGTGAGTTCTAACCCTCAGTTTCTCAAACTATTTGTCAATAAGATGTGCATTTTTCTCTTTGCAGGTTATGTACCTCTGCTAGATATTTTTCATAATTACTTGATATCTTTATGCTCATATAAACAATATATTTTAAATCAATTTTCTAGCTACTTGTCACTAAGATTTAAACATGCCTTGAACTATACTATACTCTTTTTAGCTCTAATGAATTAAATACAGATTTATAGAATATACATTTATGAATTTATGTTGTCTGTAAGTGATGAGTCTTATTAATCCTGTCAAATCCTTGTATTTCTCTTTACTGCCATGTTGCATTACCTGGGACTTCAGGTATTACATTTAATAGAAGTTGTGATAGCAGTTGCC
Organism: Hydrochoerus hydrochaeris; assembly: GCA_004027455.1. Classification (NCBI taxonomy): domain Eukaryota; kingdom Metazoa; phylum Chordata; class Mammalia; order Rodentia; family Hydrochaeridae; genus Hydrochoerus; species Hydrochoerus hydrochaeris. Next base: position 22,327 of record PVLA01009036.1, read on the forward strand.
TGCACTGATCCCTGTTCCCAAGAGTAAGCATTTCAGCACACCTGTAATTTCTTGGGAAGCTGAGGCAGGAGGATCATTTGAGTTTGAGACCAGCCTGGGCTACAAAATGAACTCGAGGCCAGCCTGAACCACATAGCGAGACCCTGTCTCAAAAAGAAAAAGAGTAAGCATTTCTCATTGCATTATTTTAGGTGATGCCTTTCTTTTTAAATAAAAAGCCCCAATGAGATGAAAGAAATCTTACAGTTAGCATCTCGTAGTTTCAGTGTAGAATGTTGGTGGCCGTGGTTCCTGTTGTCTCTTCTGGTTCTCTCAAGGATATTTTTTAAATAAACTTTTTATGTTGGAATAACTAGATAGTTACAGAAAAGTTGCCAAGATAGTGTAAGGTGCGCCTGTGTACTCTACACCCAGTTTTACTTCCCTCTGATTTTATCTCCTTGCGCGACTCTGATGCTTTTGTCAAAATGAAAAAAACCAACACTGGTGCATCGCTGCTAACGGAACTCTGGACTTCAGGGGAGATCAGAGTGGCTCTAGGTAGCTCCAGACTGCTCAGCCTCACAGGTGTTTCCAGTGATGTTCTTCCATGCCGCGACTCATCCCAGGACAGCGTCTTGCATTTCTGCTGCCTTGCTCTCTTCCAATTTGTGTGTTTCTTTGTCTTTCTGTTTTTCTCATAGTTCTGCTGGAGTTGCAGGTTCCATGACAGAAAAAACCCTAGAGCTGAGGTGACCTTCTCATTCACACTGTCCGGGGGAGGTGTGACATCAACGTGACTTATCACTGGTTGCTCTGTCCATGTCCTGCCTACCTTAGGGCTGGAGTTGCTTCCAAAGCAATGGCAAAGGAATTTCCACAAGTGATTGCCGCAACTTGTCTTGAGGCGGGGCCAGATGGGGATTCCAGACAGAGAATTCCTAAGCGCCATGGGGATGGGGCCGGGCACTCACTAGGGGAACTGGCTGCATGGTGCTTGTGAAGGACAGTCAGAAGTGTCCCACCTCTGTGTGTGTGTCCGCAGGGAGGGCTCAGGGATGGAGTTTGCGTGAGGGCTCAGAGAGCTGACTTAGGGCTAGGGTTAATTTGGTATCTATGGAAACAAGTTAAACAAGTTTATCAGTGCTGGGACGTGTTCAGTGCCCTGGCTTAGGTTCAGGCTTCTAGGAGAAAACATGCAGCGGCTCAGGTGACAGGACAGTCAGGCTACTCTGTGCCTCCTGGTCAGGACAAGGAAAGAAAGTGGAGGACCCGGGAGGGGAGGTGCTGTTGACTTTGGCCATCTGGTTAAAATGGTATTTCCGGCCTTCTCTGCTACGCAGCTGCTGTCTTCCCCTTCCCATCTTCTATCTGCAAAGACTGTTTTGCTTTTGCTGCTGGTTATCTGTCCGAGTCCTAGCATTATATGCAGCGTTACTTAAGGATTACATTTAGGTGTGCAGTGAAGTTCTACTTGGGGAAGGATTTGCATTTGTGCTTTGAGAGCCTCCACACACCAATGCAGAATTCTTTTAAGTAAGTTCAGGGAAGCCAAGCAATTCCTGGTCTGACCTGTGGCTGTCAGATTGAAGAATCAGATTCTCTGGAACCAGCAAAAGCCCTCTACTCAGCAACAGTGTCTCTGCTTGCACCTCTGGGGGTCTCCTCTCTCTTCACCCTGGCCTGGTAAATCCTGGCCATGCTTTTAACTCCTCAATGACTTAATGACATTGTAAAATGCTTTTCTACTTATTAAGTTTATTTTCAAGCATAGGGAGAGATGGAAGATGCCAGAATCCTGTCTCTCAACAGGATCTTATGGTCATAAGACTGATTGATTGATTGATCATTTCTCAAATAGTTGGAATTTGGTAGCAGCTTATGAGTTTTCAGACAGCTTCTAAGATTTCTGTCTCACGGTTTCACTGTGATGGTTTAGATTTTGTTGTTGTCATTGTTTTACTTATTGCACTGGCGTTTTGGGGATTTGGGGGGGTTTGTGAGTTTATCCATTTTGGAAAATCCTGTCATTATTTCTTCAAATATTATTTCTTCCCTCCCTTCTATGTCCTTCCCTCCTTTTCTAACACTCAAAGTGTAAATTATATTAGACATGTAGCCAGGATCTCACCTCTTACACTCTGGTCTGAATTCTTCCATTTTAAAAATTTCCGTACTTCAGGTAGATATTTGCTATTGATTTTTCTTCCAGTTTGGTACCTCACTAATGTTATCCTTTTCTGTATTCACTGTTCTGTTAAACACTTCTATTAAATTTAATCTAGGAAACTGCTTTTTTTGATTATCTTTTGTAGAGTCAATTCTCTGTTGGAATTTTCTAACTATATTTGCTGCACACTTTCATCCATTTATGCCAGCATTTTCCTTACTGTTTTTGTGTGTTGACTCCAATCTTTGGATCATCTGTACACATTATTGTGTTGTTATTTGAGGCAATCTGTAGCACTAGGTGAACTCCCAAGGGCTTCAGCACTGCCAGTGGCTCCTCTCTTGAGCCCACTCTGCTCCCCCCTTGCAGTTTTCCTCAGATAATCCATCTTTCTGGTTTTGCCAAACTTCTGGGTTCTCCACTGCACCTTTGGTTTCACACTCATAGCTTCACACACAGCCCTCTCAGGGGCACACTGCTTGGCCTCCCAGACCTTGAAATCTGGCTGAAAGCCTTCCTAACTCCATGACTCTTGCATTCTGCATGTATCTAAAGCCAGTACCACATGGATGATACCAAGGAAGGTCTACTGCCAGTTGGAGCAGTAGCCAGCCTCCCCTGCTTTTAAATTTTTTTAAGGAGAAAGGTTTATTTAGTTCACAGTTTGTGGAGGTTTCAGTCCATAATCTGCTGACTCTAAGGCAGAGTGGCATTTGGCAAAGGAGCAATAGTTTATGGATGTTGTTGCTTCTCTCTTTACTGTGGGGATCCAGTGCCTGGATTTCTGGACACTCTGAATTCAATTCTGAGGAATAAATTCTCTAGGCTGCCACTATTCTGGAACATGGTGTTCCTCTGCTTTCTTCTCAAAGCAAATCTTACACTTCTGTAATTTTGAGGCTGCAAAGGGTGAAGTGCTGCTACTTCTTGTGATGCCCTCGGGCCATCTTTTCTATTCTCTTGTTCCTTCTCAGCAATCTCTGTTCTATCTTTACAGTTCACAGCTTTACTGGAGCTTCCTTTCTAGCCAAGCTCACAATGTTTTAAATCATTCTGCCGGGTTCTTTGCTCTTGATTCTCAAGACAGATCTGGCTAAAAGCACCCAACAGTAGCCATCCACCTCTTCATCATTTGACTGCCTTGGAATTTCTTCTGCCAGATTAATTAGTCTGACACCCTTAATCTTAGTCTCAGGAAAGCTCTGGACATGAGCAAAATGCGGAAAGAATTTATGCCAAGCCATAACACACATTGTCAGTAGTTCAACAGCAAATGCAATCCTTTTTCCAGCAGAAACCTCTGTTCTTTACCAACAAGACTTCTATTAGCCTTCTGGTCTTCTGAGCTCTGAGCAGAATCTCCCATGCAGAATAGCCTAAGGTGCTCCAGCTTTACTTTTTCACCCGGGAACCTTTTCAAACTCCTCCCATGAACCTTCCCAAAGGAACACAAGGTTCCTGAACCACATGGTCAGGTATAGTTACAGCAATGAAATCACTTCTTTGGTACCAATTTCTGTTTTAGTTATTTTTTTTCTTGTTGCTGAGACAAAATACCCAACCCTCAAAGTTAAAGGAGAAAGGGTTTATTTAACTCACAGTGTGTGAAGGTTTTAGTCCATAACTGGCTGGTTCCAAGGCAAGGTGGGATGGCCGGGACTCAGCCAAGAATTGCCTTAAGTTTCAGAGGTGATTTTGAACTTGAGCTTTTGAGCAATGCTGGACTGTTGAGATTTTGTGAAGGGGTTAATACGTTTTGATTGTATACGGGATTGTTGTATCATGTTCAGTGGAATTAGAAATTTGTTATTATTTTTATTTGGAGATTAAGTGTGGTCTAAGGATATATGATTAGGTGTCAAGGTGACAAGGGGTGGACTTGTGCCAATTAATCTTGAACATCAAATTGAATGGATTAAGAGACTTCGGGAAAGGTTTTTTAATTGTGAGGACGCTAACTTCAGCAATGCATTAACTGTTGATGAGTTCATAACCGAATAGGGTATGAGGAGGTGGGGCCTTGCTGAAGAAAATGGGTCATGAATCATAATTTTGGGACCTGTTTCTTTTCCCAAGCCCCAGCCTCCCTTTTCTTCCCTTGTGCTCTGCTTCCTGGCTGCTGGGAAGCAAGAGGAGCTTTGATTACCATACCTTTCCACCATGGTGTTTCTTCTTTGAAGATAACTGACTGTGTACTGAACCCTCTGAAACTGTAAACCAGATAAAGCTCTCCTTTACTTTGCAAGTGTCAGGTATCTTATCTCAGCAATAGAAAAGTTGACTAGTACAGAGATTTTTATATATGTTGGATATCAGTCCGGGATCAGATACACTGTTTTCACTACTTTTTCCTTTTCTGTAGGTTGCCTTTTTGTTTTCTTGATTGCTTCCTTTGCTGTGTGGAAGGTTTCTAATTTGGTATAAATCCACTTATTTTTCTTTTGTTTCTTATGCACTTGATATCATCACCAAAAAATCATTGCCAGGACCAAAGTTGAGGAAATTTTTCCCTATGTTTTCTTCTAGGGGTTTTGTCTTTAATTCTTTTTTTTTTTTTGTCTTTTTGAGACAGGGTCTTGCTATGTAGTTCAGGCTGACCCTGAGCTCATTTTGTAGCCCAGGCTGGTCTCAAATTCACAATGATCCTCCTGTCTCAGCCTCCTGAGTGCTGGGATTATAGGCTTGAACTTCTAGGGATTTTGTAGTTTCAAATCTTACATTTATGTGTTTAATTCATTTTAAATTAATTTTTGTGGACAGTTTAAAATAAAAGCCTATTTTATTTTACTCACTTACATGTGGTTACTGAATTTCCCTAGTACTACTCAATGAGCAAAAGCCTTTTTTTTACAGTGTTTGTGGTATTGTAAAATATCAGTTGACTATATATTTATGAGTTTATTTCAGGAATTTGAACCCCTTTCCATTGATTTATATGTCTACTTTCAAGTCAGTAGCATACTTTCTGACCACTATAGCTTGGTGATATGGCTTGAGATCAGGAAATGTGAAACCCCCAACTTTGTTTTCTGTCCCAGCATCATTTTGACTATTTTGTAGGCTTTTGTGTTTCCATGCAAATTTTAGAAATTTCTTCTATTTCTGCAAAATGCTGATGACATTTTGATTGAAATTGTGCTGAATCTATAGATCACTTTGGGTAGCATAAACATTTTAACAATACTAATTATATGCTGTCCCATGAATATAGAACTTTTCATATATTTGTGTCTTTTCACATTTTTCATTAATGATTTACACATTTCAGTACAAATCATTCTTTACTTAAATTTATTCTTAAGAAATGTGTTGTTTTTGTTGATATCATAAAAAGAGTTGTTTTCTTAATTTCCAAATTACCATACCATTTATTCATGTTAGTATATAGAAATCAGCTGATTTTCATATGTTTTTATCTTTCACCTTTACTGAATTTCTTTGTCAGTTCTAAGTTTTTTAGGGAGTCTCTTTTTGAAAGGGAATCTTTCAGATCACATTACCTACAAATAATTTTACTTCTTTCTCTTTTCTTTAAGTGATGTATTTCTCTTTCCTGAATAAGACTTCCAATACTGAAAGAATAGGGTGAAGATGAGCACCTTCTTTCTTATTTCTAATCTTAAAGGAAAGCTTGTAGCTTTTTTCCTGTGATGGTACCTGTGGACTTATCCTGTGCAGTCTTTGTTGTATTGAGGTACACTACTTCTATACCTAGTTTTTGAGTTTTTGCCATGAATGGATTCTGACTTTTGTCAAATGCTTTTTCTGCATCTGATGATATGATAGGATTTTTGTCCTTCATTGTATTAATATGATGTATCACACTTATTGATTTGCCTATGTTAAACCATCATTATATCTCTGGGAAAAGTTCTGCTTGAAAATGGAGAATGGTCCTTTTGGTGTACTGCTGAATGTGATTAGCTAGTAGGTTGTTGAGAATTTTTACATCTGTGTTTGTCAGGAATTTGGCCTGCGATTTCCTTTCTTTGTGGTGTTCTTTTCTGAACTTGATGTCAGGGCAACTCTGGCTTTGTTAGGAAGTGATTTAATGGGAGCGTTTTTGTGACAGATTCAGTCTGCTTGTTTTTAATTCACTCAAGTTTTCCTATTTCTTCACGACCGAGTCACAGTACAATGTATGTGTCCAGAATTTACCTTTTCTTCTAGATTACTCAATTTCTTAGTGTATGATTGTTCATCAGAGTCTTTTATGATCTGTATCTGTTTAATATTTTGTCCTTCATTTATAACTTTATTTGATTGTCTTTCATTTTTCTTTGTGAGTGTACCTAAAATTTTGTCAATTATGTTTACCTTTCAAAGAATCAACTCTTAGTTCCATTGATCTTTTCTACCATTTTAATATTCTGTCATTTATTTATGGTCTCTTTTTGCTTTTTCTTAGCTGTGCTAACATTGGGCTTAGTGTGCTCTTACATTTTTAGTTTTTTGTAGTGTAAAATTAGGCCATTTGTTTGATATCTTTTTTTAACCTTAATAACCTTAATAAAAGTTTTTATAGATAAAAACTTTATCTTAGAACTACTTGTGCTTAAGAAATATGTTGTTTTTGTTGATATCATAAAAAGGATTGGTGTGCTATGTCTCCATTTTCATTTGTCACAAGATGTCTTTTGAGATAAGAACAGTGATGCGTGCCTTTGGTCCCAGATACTTGGGACGCTGAAGCCGGATGATCAGGTGAGCTCATGAATTCAAGAGCAGCCCGGTCAGTTCAGAGAGATGCCAGTTCACATTCGTTCCTTTTGAATTTTTCTTTGGTTTCCTCTTTGCCATTGTTGCTTTCAAAATTCTCTGTTTCTGTCACTTTTAATAATTTACTATAGAGTTTCTTGTAGACCTTGTGAGTTCAACCTGTTTTGGGACCTTTGGGCTTCTTGAATCTGCGTGTTCATTTTTCTCCCCAAATTTGGGGAATTTTAAGCTTTGATTTCCTATTTAAATTGAAATGTAGTAACTGTATATGAAGTATGATGGGATGTTTACTTGTGAGATAATTTCTTTAAATAGGAGTTGTACTCTTCTTATCTCTGCTGCTGCGGATTTAGCTCAGTGGCTTAAGCACCAAGCACAAGGTCGTGAGTTCGATCCCTGGTACAAAAAGAAAAAAAAAGAATTTAGGCTTTTTTTCTCTGCCCATAGGCTTTATTTGCTTGTTTATTTTATTTATCTATTTTTACTTTTAATCCTCTGGGATGATCAGTCTTCAGGTTCACTGTTTTGTTTTCTAGATTTAGTTAGTTCTTGAAGCTTTTTATTGAATTTTTCATTTCAACCATTGTATTCATCATCTCTTGAATTGTTTTATGGTTTCTATTTATTTGTTGACATTCCCATTTTGTTCGTATGTTATGTTCTTTATGTGCTTTCTTGTACCTCACTGAAGATTACTCTGTATTCTTAGCTCCTACATCTCCATTTCTTTAGAGTCAGTTACTGGAACATATTAGTTTCCTTTCTTGGTGTTATTATTTTTTTTCCTGATTATCCATTACTCTCGTATCCTGACAGCAACGTCTGCTCATTCAGGGAAGCAATAATCTCTCCCAACCTTTACAGGTTTGCTTCAGCAGGAAAACACCTTTGCCAGTCAGTCAGTCTGGGGTTCTGAATAGGTCAGCTGGTGGCATCTAGGAAAGGACTTAGTATCAAGGTCTCAAATATGGCAGGCACCCATGGTTCGAGGTTAGATGAGGTCTTTGGCTGGTATCTCCAGGTGAACATGGACGCTGGCTAACTCTGTTGTCAGGAAGGACCACAGATTATGCTCTGCGACTGTGCAAGGCTGTGCCTCAGCAGTGCTTTGTAATTGGGCATAGTGCAAGCTCCACACTCTAACTGGGTCACTGACTGGGTCCATCCTGGGACGGAGGTCCTGGCTATGCTGTAAAGTCAGCTGAGGTCACTCTCAACCTCTAGGCTGGACAACACCACACACTGTGTTTACAACTGATGCTTGCTACAGCCTGGGCTTTTTAGCCAGCTGGTGTCATTCTCCTGGCTTCCTGGACAGTATTACAGACCATGCCCCACAGTTGGTGGGGGTCACTCAATGGACTCTGTGGTGGGAGCCTGCGGGATGTGCTTTGCCATTGGGCAGGATTATGGGCTGGGCTGCCTGCCCAGGTAGGGCTGCAGGCTGTGCCTAATGATCCAATGAGGCCAGAGCCTTGGCTCAGTTAGGCTACAGGTTGCAGCCCACAATTGGGAGAGGTAGCTGGGCTTGTTTCCTGCTCGTGGAGGTCATCGATTGGACAAGTTCACAGTTTGTGCCTGTTGGTCTTGGGGGCTGGAGGATCCATTCTGCAGTTAGGGTCATTACCATGGTTATCTGCGCACACAGTGACATAGACTGGGTTCTGAGGTTGGGCAGGTCACTGTTTGGGCTCTTTTTTTGTCAGCGCTAGAGGTGTGCTCTATTGTTAGGCAGGTTGATAACTTGGCTCTCTGCCCAGCTGAGGGTATCCACAAGGCTCTAAGGCCAGCCTGGGTTATGACTGGGCTACTTAGTTGGGTGGAACCAGAGGCTGTGCTCTGAGGTTAAGCAGGGTCTCCAGCCTGCTGCCTGTCCTGGGAGAGTGGTAGGCTGGGTTCTGTGACCCGGCTGGACTGTTGGCAAGGAACCCAGGCTGGGTGGATTTGCTGAGCCAGATGAAGCCAGGAGCTCGTCTCTGCAGCTGTACAGACCCACTGCTAGGTGCTCTGGGAGGGGATGGCCAATGGCAGGAGCACAGTGCTGTCGCCAAGATGTTGTCCTTGTTCCCTTCTCTTTCTAGCTGACCTCAGTGGTCTCTCCTACCTGTTGATTTCTTCATTGCTTCCCACTGAGCAAGACAGAAGTGAACCTCCCAGAAGGAATCTTAGAATGCAGGGGAAGCTGGGTATCCTATCCCGAGGCCCCACTGTTTTCCAATGGTGAAAACTTGGGCCCATGAGAAAGCTCTCGGTGGAGCAAGTCCTGTGCCGACCTGGGGAAGGGGCGGCACAGCCAGAGTACAGCTGCTCCGCTTGCTCTTCTAATGTGACCTTCCCTGATTTTTGTGACCTTCCCTGATGTTTGTGACCAAAGGGAATTGTTTCACCTTTGTCCCTCTGTTCTTGCCCGTGAAATTCTTCCAGATGAAGGAGCTGAAGCCGGGGACTTGCTCTTCTGCTGTCTGCCTGGTGTTGGGTTTTCCAGTGGTCATGGTAATCCAAGATTCTAGCGTCAGCTCTGGAAATTTTTTTACATTGTTTTAATCAGTTTCTTTATTCTAATTCTTTTTATTCTCTCTTGGAATTCCTGTCTTCAGAGTGTTGAAATCTCTGGTTATTCAGTGTACTTTTTGTTTTTTTCACGTTTCCTAATTTCCTCCCTACCTGCATTCCACAGAGAAACTGGCCCAGCAACTTATTCCTCAGCGATTAGTCTGTTTAGCTATTAGCACACTCATTTTTGTTTGTTTTTTTAAACAGCTCTAAGGAGGGTGAAATTTACATTAGAAAATCACCTTTTTAAGTGTTTTAATTAGAAAATCACCTGTTTTAAGTGTTTTAATTCATTTTTTAGTAAATTTATGGAGTTAAATGTACATCACCACAATATAAGTTGAGAACTTTTTCATTGTCTATCTCCCAAATTCTTCATTTTTATTTGAAGTCAATTCTTGTTCCTGGACCCAGACACGCACTGAAATGTTTTGTGTTACCATAAATTCCCTTTTTATGAATATTTCATACAGATGTAGCTATACATTATGTGATCCTTTACGTCTGACTTCTTTAATTAAGCATTCTATTTAAAAAAATTTTTTAAATTATTTTGAAGGTATTGAAATACAACAGAACAAGACAGAACAAAACCAAATGAGACAGTGCAGTGAAACTGGTACAGAACATGACAGCAAGTTACTGGGATAACAGTAATAGGTACCATAGTATAGCTTGTCATTTTCACAATAGTTGTCCTTTCAGTCAGGTATAGCAAAATCAAAGGAAATACAGAACATTATAGAACTTATCAAAACAGAATATTGAATAGAGCAATACAATTAATCAGAACAAAACAAAACAGTGAAAACAATATTTACCTTCAAAGAGATGGTAGAAAGAAATCCCCCCTATTTGCTATCTTGCATATGTCCAACCTCCCAAGAGATGCTCAGACCTCTGGCTCCCATTTGCTAACGACGGAGGGGGTGGGATGTTTGATTCTCAGCCCATGCACCAGTAGGCTCACAGCTGCTTACCAGGGAGGCAAGCGGATTGCTTGGTTTCCCAGTGCCCTAAGTTCCAACATGGCAAGATCTCAGGAAATGCTGGCTGGTTCTCCCCCTGGGGCGGCCACTGCTTGCCTGAGCTATGGCTAGCATTCTATTTTTGAGGTTGAACCATGTTATAGAATGTAGTATTACTATTTTGTTTCTTTTTGCTTGTGAAATAGAATTTTATTACCTGGACTTCCAATTTTGTTTATTCATTCACCAGTTGATAGACATTTGGATTGTGTCCACATTGGGCCTATTAAAAATTCTGCCAAGAATTGTGCATGTAAGTCCATGTGACTATCTGTTTTCATTTCTTGGAGGATATTTTTTGGATCAAAAGGTAGTACTATGTTCACCTTTTTAAAAATTTCCTTGCAACATTCTTAAAGGACCATTGTGTGTTCCTACCAGCAATATATAAACCCACAATCTTACTAACATTTGTTACTTTGTCTGTGAGCATTACCACTCCAAAATATGTGGATTGGTATCTGTGGTGGTTGAACGTTGTTTTTTCATAATTAATGTTGAGATTGAACATCTTTTCACACTTGCTTAACCTTCCACACATATATTTGGAGAAACATCTATTCAGATTGTTTACCCATTTTTAAATTGTGCTGTTTGCCTTCTTATTGAGTTGTAAGAATTGTTGGGTATATGGATAGAAGTTGTTTATCAGACTGGTGTGATTAGTCTTTCCATTTTCTTCATGATGTCCCTTGAACCATAAAAACATTTAAATTTTGTGGACTTTCAATTTATCAATTTATTCTTTTATGTATCATGCTTTTGGTGTTGACATTTGATTTTCTCCTGAAAGTTTTATCATTTCACCCTTCCATGTGAGTGAACTACATAACTGCAGGTCTCAGTGACAGGTGAAAAAGGTATCCTTGTCTACAAGTCACTAAGAGCTTCAGAATAATAACAGCAGAACCCTAAACCAGGAACAGGGCCTTCCGTCACTGTGCAGCATTACGTCCATGGGAAGCTGATTCTGCTCTCACTGGCGTTGATTGATGTGGATGGTGTGATGTAAATCATTTTTTTGCATGCTGATTTCCAATTGTGTGAGCATGATTTGCTGAAAGAAAAAGCACCTTTACCATTTCCTCACTGAATTGTCATAGCACTTTTAAAAAAACTAAATTCATTACAAATATAAGAATTTCTGCTCTTTCTGTTCTGTTCCATTGGATTTTATTTATCTCAAATAAATAAATAAAATGCTTTCAATTCACACAATAAATATTGAAAGGAGAAAGTATAATTTGCTCCAACTTTTTTCTTTTTCAACAATTATTTTGGCTAGTCTAGATCCTTTGCATTTTGACAAGAATTTTAGGATTAGCTTCTCAGTTATACAGAAAGCTCTAAAGAGAGTTTCATAGGAATTTCACTGAGTGTGTAGTTCATTGAATCTATAGGCCAGTTGAGGGGAGAATTGCCATCTTAAAAATATAAAACCTTCCAGTGCATGAACATAAATGTCTATTTATTTAGATTCTTAATTTCTCTCAGAGATGTTCAAAATTTTCAACATGCAGGTCTTATATTTTGCTAAATTTATTCGTAAACATTTTGCTCTTATTTTTGGGTTTGGAAACTGTAATTTTCTAACTTGCCAAGTAAGTTGTTGTGGTTTGAACTGTGTGCATTCCTCAGAGACTTACGTGTTGAAGGCTTGATTTCTAGCTGGTGATGCATTTGGTGTCTTTGGAACATCTAGGAGGTGAGGCCAAGTGGAAGGAAGTTAGGTCATTGGTGACGTGCTTGAGGAGGATGTTAAGAGTCTGTCTTGGTTACTTTCTTGGTGCTGAGACAAAATATCAGGCACCCAAGTTATAGAAGTAAAGATTTATTTCAGTGCACAGTTTGTAGAGGTTTCAGTTCATAGCCAGCTGGTTCCAAGACTGGGTGGCTGAGCAGAGGGGCACCACAGAGGAGAAAATCCAAGATGTGACACAGAGAAATGGCAGGATCCAGCCTGCCACTCCCTTTTTTACCATTCATTTTGCCAGCTTTTTTGGCGGTGCCACCCATACCTAGGGTGGAGCTTCTCGTTTATGCACACTCAGAACTGTGCTAAACCAACCAGTGGACTAATTCAGTCACCAAACACCCTTAATCTACATTCCACACCTTAGATCCAGCCACCTCCAAAAGCCACACCCATGAGCACATGAGGTTTAGGGGGATATCTAGATACATGTCACAACAGACTTCAACCTATGCCTTTTTTTTTTTCCCCTTTTACTTTCTGGCTGCTATGAGGCTTGGTCTACCATGAACTTTCTGCCATGATGTGCTACCTCACCATGGGCCTGAAAGAAATGGGACCAGAGGACCATGAACTGAAATCACTGAAACCATGAGCCAAAATAAATCTTTCCTCCATTTAACTTGATTATCTCGTATACTTTGTCATAAATGACGGAAAGGTAACTACCATAGTTGCTTTACAGAAACAATAGCATTTCATAAACTGTCAGAGTATTAAATATACTTACTCTAAAGCCTTCCTCTATTTGGTCTCATATTTTTATTTTGTCTTATGCTACCTCCAAAAAATAATTGAAAGAATTCAAGGGACTTAGATGAAACCCAGACCCTGTTCACTAAGTCGATATCACTCACCTTGGTTGTAGCATTTCATTCCCCTTCCAACACTCATTCTGAATTTTATGCACTAATTAAAAAGTTTTATTGTTTGATTTTTTAATAAAAATCATGTTGTATTAATATGAACCTTTTATTCATCACTAAATCTATGACCTTGCATCCAAATCCAAATTACTAGAAATAACCATGGATTATTCAAACTATATATTTACCAGAATGCACTGAGTCATTCAGCTGAATAGATAATCAGGTTGTTTTCAGATTTGGAAGTCAGTGTCCTTGTTTGTTACATGAAACAATTCTTCGAAAAGTACTTTTATATTTTAGAATCAAATCAACAAATATACACTGAGTTTCATATATGTATCAGGTGCCAAGAACATCCATATATAAAGACAAAATTCCTGCCCTAAGGCACATATATTTATGGAAGAGAGATAATGTATAAGACAATAAATAATGAATCAAAAAATAAGTAAGTGGTTTCATATGTTAGGAAGTGCCACTGGGTAGGGTGGCGCATGCTTGTGATCCCAGCACTCAGGCTGAGGCAGGAGAATCACTGTGAGTTTGAAGCCAGCCTGGGCTACATAGTGAACTCAAGGCCAGCCTGGACTACACAGCAAGACCCTGTCTCAAAAAAGAAGAAGAGAAAGAAGAACAAGAGGAAGAAGAGGGAGGAGGAAAAGAAGAAGGTGGAGGTAGAGGAGAAAGAAGAGGGGAAAAGGAGGAGGGGAGGGGAGTAGGGAGGGGAGGAGGAAGTGCTAAGGGCTGGGGGAAGAGCAAAGACTTCGATTAAGGGATTAGGGTATAGGGCAGTTGGGAGAGTTGAGGTTGCAGGTTTAGAGAGGTTGGTCAAAGCAGCCCTTGTTGAGCTGACTGTGGCACAAGTACAGAACTAACAGAGTTGTTAGTTCACTGTATGGATAACTGGACAGTGAACACATAGGAGGAAGAAATGACCAGTATCACGTGTCTCTAGGATTAGAGCACTCAATACGTCAACAGGAAATAGCAAAGAGGTGAATATGGCTCCAGAGAGGTGGGGTGGGGAAGGAGAGAAGGGCTGGGTTATTTCTGGCCTTTTGAACCACAGTGTAAGGATTTGAGTTTTACTCTGGGGGAAATTGGTGCCATTGAAATGTACGGAGCTCTTTTTCTGTAAGATGCATATTACTGTTTTTATTTCTACAGAATAGGTTCCAAAAGTGCGACTGCTGGTCAATATGTAACACACCTTTAAATTTAGTAGATCTAGCTAGATCTTTTCTTAAAAGACTCTAGTAATTTGTACTCACACCCTCAGAATGTCTGTTTCTCTGAATCACCTTCCAACTGCAAAGTATACTGTCACTATTGAGATTCTTTTTGCAGAACTAATGGGTTTGTCATTAATGTTTTGGTTTTTATGTTTTTATATATTTATTGGACACTGATTTTCTCTTATCTAAGCTGCCTGTTCAGGTGCATTGTCTTTTTAGTCCCAGTCTTTTTTATTAATAGACTCACAGTTGATTCAGATGCATAAACTCTTTTCTATATGTAGTGACAATATTTTTCTACACTGTCTTAACACATTTATTGCTTTTTAAAAAATTATTAAGAGAAATTTTCTTCAAGCTATTTTCCTTCAGTGTTTTTCTTGGCTGATTCAGCTATTTGTTCTGTCATAAAAATATTTACATTATTTTAATAGGGGCTCAGATTACAATTGTACTACACATTCAGAAGGATCAAGTTTAAAATTACCATGTTTTCCTGAGGATATTTTATATATCTCCATTTGTTAAGATGTTATTTAATTTTCTTCAGTAAGATTTTATTTTCTTCATATAGATTTCATATCTTTCTGATGTTTATAAATACATGTGTATGCTTGCTATTATGTCTAAGAAATTATTTTCTTCACAATCTTGTTGCTTCAAGTTTAAAAACTGTAGGTTCTATATGTGTGTGATGGTCAATCTTGATTGTCAGCTTGATTGACTTGAGAGACACCTAGGAGACTGATAGAGCACACTTCTGGGTATCTGGGTGGGTCATGGGATGTGACTTTGGGGACTACATCTGGTCCCTAGTCCCTTCCTGTTGGGCTCTTCTCCTGCTGTCTTCTTCCAGGATGTCATGAGTTGAACAGTTTCTTTTGCCATGTCTTTCCACCATGATGTTTCTGCTTTAGAGTCAGCCAACTGTGGACTGAATCCTTAAGCCCAATATAGACCATTTCCCTTTTAAATTACATAAGTCAAATATTTTGTTCCAGCAATGAAAAGCTGGCTAATACAGAGAACTGGTGCCAGGAGTGGGTAGTTGTTGTGACCACATCTGATCAGTTGGGTCAGAAGCCTTTGGAACTGATTTATAGGAAAATTTAGAAAACTTTAGAGAAGCAGATTAGAGAAAATAAAAAATACTGTCAGCACCATCTGATGCTTTCAGAATTCTGACAGGAATGTGGGGAATAAAGGGCAGGCTCATGATATTTCAGATGAGAACAGGGACTCTATTGGGAATTGGACCAGAGGGCATTCATATTACATTCTGGAAAATAATTTGTCTACATTTTGTCCATGCCCTTTACTTTTGTGAGACCAGGTTCAAAGGCAAAAAACTAATTGATCTGGTGGAGGAAATTTTAAGGTAGCACAATGTTCAGGTTGTAGCATGAGTACTGTGGGCTGCTTTTAGTTATATTTGTAGTGAGAATTGTGAGCAAAAATCAGAGCAGAAAGATTTGAAAACTTTCATTCAGTCAGAAAAGAAGCATGTTAAGGTTGGGGCCAAATAAAATTGATTGCTGAAGAGATTCTTGCCAGTAAAAAGAAAGCATATATTTTCAATTGGGACCAAAAAAAAGAAGCCTTGAGGCCATCTCATGAATCAACAAGAGCCCACCCATTTCAGGCTTAAAAGGTGCAAAAATATAAACCTTTCATTTGAAAAGACAGCTCCTGGGTCTCCTCTTTGAAAAATACTTAGAAAACTGGTCCTCTAGGACTCATTTCACCATGTTCAACTATCAACTTTTGCCATTGCAGCCATGGTCCAAAGACATTTGACTAACACTCAAGCTGGCAGCAGACTTTGTGTCATCCACACAAAGTTGGCTTTACAAGCATGCAAAGTGTAAGAATTATGGGGTCATGTAGTCTTCTTGTAGTCAGCATTTGCAAGGTAATAGATTTAAAACAGGACACATAATTATTATTATATTATAATATCCACCCAAAAAGTCAAATGCAGAGAAGTGCAAGAGATCCTTCTGCATGTAGAGACCCAAAGAATCCAGGCAAAGTTCTAGAGCCTATGGCAATGTCCTCCTTGAGTCCAGCTGAAGGACTAGAACCTACTACAAGATCTCTGCAAGTCCAAATCAAGGACCTGCATTCAGAAAGCCCAAAAATCAGTAGTGGAAACTAGAAAGTCTGTGCCAGCAGGATGAAGGATCTGTACCACAAGCCTGGAAGATCTGCATCTGGAGCCAGGAAACAACCAATGCTTAAACTGAAGACTGGATCTCCCCCAAAGAGAACAACAGCCATCCCTGACGACGGCAAGGACACAAGCTCTCTGACATTGAGAACAGCAGAGTTTGTATCGGGAAAACCGTCCATGGAAAACTTCTCCAGGAAAAACAGCAGCACATCATCTTCCTCTCCAGTGCTCCTTTTGTGGCATTGGCAACGATCTTCAGATGGGTCTTCCAAGCCCAGAACCACGCTGACTCAGTTCTGCTGGGTGTTCCCATTTAAACCGACTGTTAGCTAATCCATCACAAGGCTTCCACCCAGATTTCAAAAGAAAGCCTGAAAGGTCAGGCAAAAACATGTAACTGGGTTTTAAGAGACCCTACTTTAGACCCTGAGAGGGCAATGAATGAAGTTGTGAGAGGAAAGCTAAAGCTGTAGTGAACCCCCAGATGTTGGAGATGTCAGCAACATGGAATGCCTGCCAAGGAAAGGCAAAGGAACCAACACAAGTGAGAGGCCATGTGGGCTACAACTGGCTCGGCTGTAAGGCTGCGCTCACAACACACCCACTGTGTGTCTGGAATGCTGGCCATGGAGCTACAGAATTTAATGTTTGCTGGGTTTGGTCTTTGATTTCTTTTTCTATTGCCCTATTCTTCCCTTTTGAAATGAGACTATTTACCCTGTTTCATGTTATCTTGGGATTATATAACTTGCTTTTTAAAAAAAGAAGACAAAACAGAATAAAACAAATCAGAACAGCAATGCAAGTGATACAGAACTTCAAAACAAGACAACGGTAAATGAAAAATGGCTACCGTAATGTCTCTTGTTTGCTTCAAAATCGCTGTCCATACCATCACACACAATAAAATCAAACAAAACAAAACCAATCAAAACAAAAGAATGAAACGTAGGACTTCAAAACAAGATAATAGGAAATCAACCGTGGCTACCATAATGTCTCTTGATTTTTTCAAAATAGCTGTCCATACTTTCACAAATAATAAAATCAAACAATGAAAAATAGATTAAAACCAATCAAAACAAAAGAATGACAGCATTTCAGGACTTGAAAACAAGATAATAGGAAGTGAACAATGGCTACTATAATGTCTCTTGTTTTCTTCAAAATAACTGTCCATACTATTACACATAATAAAATAAAATAAAACAAAACAAGACAAAACAAAACAAAACAGAATAAAGCCAACCAAAACAAAAGAATGAAAGCATTATAGGACTTCAAAACAAGATGATAGGAAATCAACAATAGCTACCATAATGTCTCATTTTCTTCAAAGTATCTGTCCATACTATCACACATGATAACATAAAAAAACAGAATAAAACAAATCAAAAGACTGAAAGCATTATAAGACTTCAAAAGAAGATGATAGGAAATAACAATGGTTACAATAATACATCCCATTATCTTCAAAATAGTGACCCATACCATCAGACACAGTAAAATCTAACAAAACAAGTTTGAATAAAGCCAAACCTAAGAAAGTTATGGAAATAATACAAGAATTCAAAACAAGTAAATTAACTGTGGTTCCCACTTTCTCTTTTTAGGAATTTCCTCCCCTATTACTTTCATAATACCTGTTGTGCTTTTTGGATCCAACCAACTCCTTCAGTTTTTTATGCTAGGGAGATAACTTGGTGTTCACCTATGTGAGTCCAAACCATTTCACCCATGGGAATGATCTCCAATTGCATTCATATACCTATAGGAGCCTCAAGATTATCACACACTATAGCTGGGTAGCTTTCCATTGTATGAAAATACTCTATCTTTCTTATCCATTCTGTGATGGATGGGCAAATTACCCTTGCTTATTTTTTGATCTCTTGGTACATGAAACAATTGTTTTCTCTCCTTTGATTTTTCAGTCTATGAATTTCCTTTTGAGTTAAATGTGTTTCTTGTATACAGTGTATTGATGGATCTTGTTTCTTAGTCTACTCTTTCTGTGTGTGTTTTTTTGATTGGTGAATTGAGGCCGCCTCCATTAACGGTTACAGCCCGCATGCATTGGTTCATCTCTGCCGTGCTATTCTCCTGCCGTTGGCCTTCCACTTTTCCTCCTTATTCAGTTGCCTGCCCTGTTTGGCAGTCCCCTTCTGCTACATTCCTGGAACCATGGTCGTCTTTATCTCTCTCTAGAATATCCCTTAGCACTGTCTGTAAGGTTGGTTTGGAGGTCATGAATTCCTTCAGTTGCTCTTTATCATGGAATTACCTTGTTTTTCCATCAATTTTGAAAGATAGTTTTTCAGGGCACACCAATCTGGGTTGGAAGTTGTTTTCTTTCAGGATTTGAAACATTTCACTATAAATTCGTCTTGACTTGACAAGTCTGCTGTGATTCTGATCGGGTTTCCTTTATAGATGATTTTGTTTCTTTTCTCTAACAGCTTTTAGTATTCTGTTTTTGTGCTGAATTTCTGGGATCTTGATTATTATATGCCTGGGTGTAGATTCATTTCAGTAATGGCTAGTTGGAGTTTTATGTGCCTCACTTATCTGTGTGCCAGATCTTTTCCCCTGCTATTACTTCTGTAAATAATCTTTTTATTTCATCTGTGTTGACCCCTGCTTCTTCATTGATACCTATCACTCTTAAATTATTTTTTGTGTGTCATCTTACAGCTGTTAAATTGTTATTTCCTGGTTCCTTGTTATTTTTAAGAGATCTTTCCTTTCATGATCATTAGTGGCAATGCTGCCTTCAAGGTCTGAAAGTCTATCTTTAGTCTCTTTCAAGTGATTTTGCCAGCTTTTGGCTGACTTTTTAATTTCCTGCATCTCTCTTTGAATTTCTTTCATGTATTGTTCATTCAAAGTTTCTGTCATTTTCCTATGCTCCTCTTTTTATCTATGTCTTCTTTAGATACGCTCAGCAATTCTTTCATTACGTTTTTCATTTCTTCTTTTACCTGAGATAGCAGCTCTGACCTGATTACTTTTACAGCCTCATGAAGCTGTTTCCTTACTTCAGTTGCTATCCTCTCGGAGATTTCAGGTGTCTGACTTCCATTTTCTTCCATGCCTGTGTCTCCCAGACCTGTTCTGTGTGGACTGGAGGTCCAAGATTGCCTTTGCTGCTTTGTCTTGACATTCTCCTGGTTCCTTCCAACAAGCCAGTTGAGGGGTCCCAGGCATTTCCCACATTGGCTGCTCCCTCTATGGTGTGGGAGAATGGGACTGGCACCTGGGTTTCTCTGACCCCAGGTTCCCAGGGAGGTAGCAGGGTGTGAGGCGGGCTTCTCCAGACCTGTGCAGCTACACTGAGGCTTCCCCAATGGCCAGGCATGCGTGGTGTGGGGGCTGCTTCTTCCCTCAGCCTGTGTATCCACGCTGAAACTCCCCCAATGGCAACAGGCACAGAGGGGTATGTTTGTCTGGTTCTCCTGGTGGGTGATGGCTGCCCAAAGGAAGTGAGGGTCTCCCAAGGCAACCTGCGGGCACAGGGGGTGTATCTGGCAGTGGCTCCCTGCCTGTGCTGGCTGCCCACAGAACGCCAACTTTCCAATGGCCATAACTGGTTTTTTAAATGGAGTTTGCAGTTGCCTGGAGACTTTGGGATTGGACCTCTGAGCAGTGCTCTAACTCAGAGGTGGCAAACCTAAGGCGTGTGTGCTACAGCAGGCTACTCTTCATCATTAGAAGCAAGAAGTTTCACCACCACTGCTCTAATTGTTGAATTGTTTCAGAAGAAGTTAGTGTGTTTTGGGTTATACACAGCATAGTTATTTCATGTTAGGTGAATTAGGACCTTGTGTTTATTTAGAGATTAAATATGGTTTAAGAAATGTATTTAGTTGTCAAATTGACAAGGGGTAGAATGATGATGAAATTTATGCTCAGTTTAACTGGTTTGAAGGACTCCTTGAAGGTTAGCAAAGCATTCTTCTGGGTGTTTCTAGGCAGGGAATGGGTCGGCCTGTGGGACTACCTGGTACCTGGCCCCTTCCTCTTGGTCCCTTGCCCTGCTTCCTGGCTGCCAAGAGGTGAGCCACTTTCTTGTGCCATACCTTTCCACTGTGATATTTATTCCTGGGAACTAGCCAACTACAGGCTAAAATCATGAGCCAAAAATATTTCTTCATCAATAATTGTGTATTGATGTGAATGAGTATACAATTATTAAATATGCATTGTTACATGAAAAAAAATAATAATCATGTTGTCATGTTTGTAGACATTTATTAATGGGTTAATTTTTAAAGTTTAAAAAATTGTTCTTAATAATTTATCCACAGCCTGTGTGTTTTGTTCTCTCTTTTTTTTGCATACACAAGTCAGAAACTGAAAGTGAATGGTTTTCTACTGTCTTAAAACACTTGTGCCATTACTTGTGTTTGGAATTTTGCTTTGAGATTGATGCGAACACTCTAGTTTTTTGTTTTGTTTTGTAGTTGCCTGCCACAACTGGCCTATCTTTTTTATTTTTTGTGTGAGGACTCAAACTCAGGACCTCGCACTTGCCAGGCGGGTGCTGTGCCACTGAACTATATGCCTAGCCCTGGCCTATGTTTGACTTTTACAAATTTTACTTTGTCTTGGTTGTGTCTTTTGCCAGGTTTTACATTTTTTATTTTAAGCATTTTAATATCATTTCTACACTAACAGTGTTATAAATATTTTTATACCTATTTTGTTTTATTATTTATAATTCCATCTTGTTTTCTTTGTTTTATCTTTCAAAAACACAAGCCGTATTTGCAGTTTATTTTTATTTTTCAGTGTTTCATAAGGTTTCAAACCACAGTTACTTCCATTGTTTCAAATTCATTGTTTAATCTCCTTCGGTAATTGTTAGTATTAGATTTGAAGACACATTTTTTTCAAGTTCGCCATACTTGCAAGACTTCCTTTTCTGGACTCCCCCACATTATGAGTTTATTTGTAGATTTTGAAATTTTACATGTGTCTTCTTTTCTTCCCTTACTGCTTCCCTCTCTTCTTCCTTCCTTCCTTTCTTCACACCCTCTTTTCTTCCTTCTTTCTTATATTGGAGAATTAAGAAATTCCTCAAATGCTTATTAACCAGTGGTTATCTTTTCCTATGTAAGAGAAGGCTCTGGAAATCAATGTTATTCAACACATTGAAATAAGGAAAGAAGAACATGTAAATATTTCAGTAGATGCATTTGACAACAGTCAACATCAATTCATGATGAAATTTTCAGCAAACTAGGCACAGGTAGGATTTTCCTCTGTTTGATTTTAAAACACACCAAACATTTACATAAATAATCATACACTGCTTACCAATAGGGTTGTGCTCCAAGAAAGATGCCTTTGAGTGACATTGTGTGTGAAAACCACCAAAGGTGCTATACTTACACAAATGAGATGAGTACAATAGTAACTAGGCGGTATAATTCATAGGCCCATATTACCCGTGTTCAGTCCTTTATTGACTGAAATATCTATGTGGTGCTGGCACGCATACACACCCATGTGCCTGGCAACACTGTGCTGGCAAAGGCTTTTTTTCTTATGACTGAAAGCGAGGGTAGGCAGCCCATGCTTCCCACTAACACACTGCATTTCAGCACCTGGCAAGCTCAGTAAGAGAGGAAAAGGCAGTAGCTGTGAGGGAAAAAGTAAAACAGTCTTTATTTGCTGGTGACATAATTATTTTCTATAAAGCAAAAACCTGTAAATACTTTGGTGGATTTACCAAGATCATACATCTATAGTTAGTACTTTTCAAATAAATTCTATTTTCTTGCAATAATAACAAGCAACTGAAATCTAGTACTATCTGAAGTAGTACCAAAAATAATAAAATAACTAGGAATAAGTTTAATAACAGATGTACATGACTACTATGACAGCTGAAAATAAAACAAGTGAAGAGATGTATGTAATGTTAACAGACTTGAAGTTCAATAATACTAAGATGTCACTTCTCATCAAGTTTGTCTATATGTTCAGTGGAAACTCAATCAAAATCCAGAAGACTTTCCTTGTAGATATTCACTAACTGATTCCAAAGATATGTAGGAAACTAGTGCTAAGGCAAAGCCAAGACAATTCTTCCTAATTGACTTCAAGACTTTCTTTAAACTGTAGAACTCGATTCAAAACAATATTGGCATGAAAGGAGTCAAGATTATCAATGGTACAAAGTCCAAAATCAGCAAATGTACAAATATTACAAATTGATTTGTGAATGTGTTAATGGCCTTGCAGTAAACAGATTTCTTAGATTCTAAAATCACTAAGCATAGGAAAAAACATGATAGATTGGACTTCATTATATTAAAAATTTCTCATCAAAAAGCATAGTTTAAAAAAATGCAAAGCAAGAGGGCCAGGGATTTAGCTCAGTGGCATAAGCACCAGTCTGGTAAGTGTGAGGTTGTAGTTTGATCCCTGGTACAAAAAAAAAAATTGGAAAAATTGAAAAAAAATACAAAGCAAGCAAAATATGGAGAAAATTATTCACAATACACAAATAAGAAAATATATTTCTATTCATAACAGTTACAAGTATCTGTATGTTGACAAGTAAAAGATAGTCTAATCATATAAATGGGCCTATCTCACAGAGGACAAATAAAAATCACTAAAACTCACACAAATTGCCTGGCAAGTGCAAGGTTGTGAATTCAATCTTCAGTCCAAAAAAAAAAAAAAAATCACATGAAGATGTGTTCAGCATCATTAGTCATTAAAGGAATACAGGGAATTGGGGATGTAGCTCAGTGGCACAGTGCCTGCCAGGCAAGCACGAAGTCCTGAGTTTGATTCTCAGTACCAAAACATAGCTGGGTATGGTGGTGCATGTCTGTATTCCCAGCACTTAGGAGGCTGAGGCAGGAGGGTTGTTGCAAGTTTGAGACCAGCCTGGGCTACAAAGTGAGCTCAAGGCCAGCCTGAACTGCACAGTAGGACTCTGTGTCAAAAAGACAGACAGAGAGAGAGAGAGAGAAAAGAAATACAAACTGGAACTAAAAAGACATACTATGTCACACACACAAGAATGGCCAACATTAGGACGTCTAATGGTCTTTGAAAAAAGCTTGGAAAGTTCTAACATGGTAAAACATATTCCTTCATAATGACCCATTGGTCCAGCTCCTAGGTACTTACCCAAGAGGAATGAAAACCTTTTGCCCCAGAACACTTGTACGAGAACAGAAGCTTTGTTCAGATTCGTCCCAACTTGGAATCAATCCGAGGCCATCAATGGGCAAACGAATGAGTCAGCTGATACGTTCACATGATGGAATACCACTCGGCACTGAAAAGCAGCGAGTTATCACTAAACATAACCATGTGGGGAGCAAAACAAAGCCAGACACAAAAGCATGCAAAATAGCTCTTGCTCTTCTCCACCATGGCGCAGGATCAAGGTGGAAAGGAGAACCCCACATGGGAACTTCGAATTCACAAGCTCTGCCTTCACATGTGTGTCAGACAGGGTAGAGACAGACTGGCCAGGGCAGCCAAGGTACAGGAGCAGCTCACAGGCCAGACTCCTGTATCTTCAAAAGCTAGAGACACTGTCAGATCCCTCGGCACCAGGAAAAATGAAAAGATCGCTGTCCACTGCACAGGCACAAGGAATCCTGGAGGGAGGTCTAAAGGTGTGAGAGTGCGAGTTAAGGAAAAATAACTCCTCTGCTCCTGGAAGCTTTGGTTTGGGGATCCAGGAGCACATAGATCTGGGCATCACATATGACCCAGGACAGGCTGCAGTGGGCCAAACGCAGAAATCAGCAAAAGGAAGCCACATGCGGGTTCCAGCAGAAGTATGATGGGATTATCCTGCCTGGCAGTCTATTCCCTGGGCCTGTCCCAGAGGCCAATAAAATGTTTTCAGTGAAAAGCAGAAAAGCACATGAGATACATTTTCCCACGTTTATGAAATCCAGTCCAGGCAAGATTAGCCCAGGGAAATGAGAGCAGTTGGTCCCCGGAGGATGCTTGGCCAACTGTGCGCAGGTGGGTTAGGGGTTCAGTGCACGGTTTTTCAGCTCCTCACTCCATGTCTCCTTCACATCCTGGC
The DNA here is from genome assembly GCA_004027455.1 of Hydrochoerus hydrochaeris. Taxonomy (NCBI): domain Eukaryota; kingdom Metazoa; phylum Chordata; class Mammalia; order Rodentia; family Hydrochaeridae; genus Hydrochoerus; species Hydrochoerus hydrochaeris. Next base: position 46,877 of record PVLA01009036.1, read on the forward strand.
TGCCAGAAGAATCCTCCACCTACAGCTGCAGTGAGGATTCCTCTGATTCCTTCCTTATTTATCTCACAGACTTCGACTAAAATCGCTCATTCTTTCCTTGTCCTCTGCCATGCTCTTGTCATTTCTGAATCTAAATTCTCTGTTATCAATAAAGTAACTTGTTTTTAACAAAGGAGAAGACAAGTGTCTCTCTTCAACTTACTCTCTAACCAGAAACTTTTGTTTTACAAAAATTCAGAGATAACTTGGTCTTATTATTACTCTCTGCTGTTGCTGAGTATGAGGAACTGTCCATGGTTCTCTTCTGGTTAGACAAGAAAAATTGCAGTTTTCCTAGCCTTCAGCAATACAAAGATGTTGGTTAAACTATTATTCAAGCAATAAATTCACCAACTATGAATCAGGATTTTAGGCTCAGGTTTAAAATCATGCTCACAGGAAACAACAGCAATTTCTGAAATTCAGGTGCCCAAAAAGATTCACTACATATAGCAATAACACAGACTTCTATTAACACAAATCAACCAGATTTCACAGGAAATGCCATCAATATTCTCGAAAATTCTCAATTTGTATTTACTATAACATCATTGTTAAACCATACTATACGTTTATGAATTAATTTTGCACTGTGGGATGGTATTTCTCTCTTAACAACTACAGGCCAGAGAGGGACATCTTATTTTTAATCTTTCCAAGATTTGTTTCCTCTTAGATGCTGATGAAGATACATTTTTGAGATTGGATTTTATTTTTATTTCACTGTTTTTAATTGCTTTATTTATAGGAGTTTAAATTAAATTAAATTTCTCTCAATTTTGAGGGATAATTTTTTAATTCAAAAAATTTTGAAAACATCCAGGTGACAATATATTTCTAATGGCTTTGGTCAGAACACACTGGACAGTTAAAGTCCTATACTGTATATAAGTTATTTGTAACTTCCACGCTTTTTTATGACACCTCTGATTATTGTTTCAGTTCCATTTATTTGGGCATCTCTGCTCAGGGCCACCTATTTTATGTATGTTGGTTCTTCACAGTTTGTGCACATATAAATTCTTACAGCTTTACAAGTTTCTCAGAATCTTGGTGATCACTTTTCCATGGTGTCTTTTATTCCTAGGATGCTCACAGATGTCCAAGATACAGAGGACCCTATGGAGATTGTATTTGACTACTTCAAAAAAAATAAAGTACGAATTTCATATGCAATAAAAAAATCATTTCCTTTCCTTGAGGGTCTCCGTGACCGTGAACTTATCACCAACAAAATGTATGATGTAAGTGAAATTTATTATGTCACAAATTGATAAACAATTTCCAAATTAAGTCATTTTTTAAATATAGTAGACCCAAACTTCAGGATACAATTAGCTCATTGGTGAGTCTCCTATTATTCTGTTCTTCTCTTGTATTTCTGTAAATATTCCTGCAAGGTAGAAAAGGGGAGGAGAAGCAGAGATTCCCTGGATTTCATAGAAGGAATTTTGTCATTCTGGGGTCAGGAAAATGGCACTGGAGTTAAGCCAGGTCAGAAACGGGTGTACTCTACTGGTGTTTTGTGCATTTTATACATGGTAATCCATGCAACTCCTATAATGTAACATAAATTAAATATTAAAAATAATTTTCATGGATTGATGAATAATCTTATTGAACTTCTTTATTGAAATAGCAATTTACAGAGCATTTTATTTCACTTAATATCCAGTTTTAAAACCCACATCAGAGAACATTAAACCCACAGAATTAGCATCTTGTTAGAAAACAATTTGAGAATTGATACATTCCATGCTTTCCAAAGCATTTTTTTCACTTTTGTTCTGTTTTGTTTTTTGCTGCACTTCTAAGCTTCTGGCTGAGATTTGGGTAAATGTTACGAGTAGACCCTATTGGAGATTCCAGCAGTGAATCCTTCTTTTGTCCCATGGACATGTTTTTCTCACGGTCAGGCTCACACAAGGGGAAACAGTCCTCTTGTTCCCTTCAGCTCCTCAAGCCCAGCCAGTGTCACCTGCTAAGGCTATTCCCAAAGCATCCTGGCTTTAGGCTACAAACCAGTCAACTTGGAATTCACTTTGTCCTTTAAAACTCCTCCTCACATGTAAAGCAGGATGAGCTCAGACTCACCAGTGGTTTGGGGTTTTTTGTTGTTGTTTTTGTTGTTGTTTGTTTTTCTTTTTTGCTACTGGGAATTGAACCTAAGACCTTCACACTGTTTTGTGGCTCCAAACCCTTTTATTTATTTATTTATTTATGATTATTATTATTATTATTATTATTATTATTTTGGAGACAATCTTATTAAGTCACTAAATTTCCCACATTGGGCTCAAACTCATAATTCTCCTGCCACAGCCTCCCAGAACACTAGGATTACAAGTGTGTACCACTGTGCCCAACTTCACACATGGGTATTTTTAAGGAAGAAAGTTTTACTTGTTTAATTTAGTAGCTGTACAAATGTTTAAACGTTCTAAAGCTGTATACAAGAAGATACCTACAGAGGGAAATTGAAATGTGCTGATTATGAAATTGCTTTCCAAGGCTCTTCCCTAACTTGGAAGTCTGTATGTAAACTTTCTCCATTCAATATTTTTTAAGGATTATCAAGAGTCTTGTAGACACCTGGTCCCTGTACAGAAAGTGACATACGAAGTTCTCAACGAACTGGAGAAGACGTTTGACCTGGCGGTTCTGGACGCATTATTCAGTGAAGTCAACAGGGAGGAGTACCCCGACTTAGTACACATTTACAAAGACTTCCACAGTGGTAAGTAAGCTTAGTACCACCTTTTGAGGTCCACTGTCAGTTTTTTAAACAAAGCATGTATTGAGTTTCTACCCCATGTCACGCACTATGCTGGACAGTGGAGATATCACGGTTAGTGACACAGACCTGTCATGAGAGAGCGGTTTCAGGACAGCTAGGGGCTAAGGTAAGTGCCCGCCAGAGCTGCTAACTGTGTGGAGACTCACGAGATAACCAGAGCCGCCTTGGCCCCAGCTTTACCTAGAAGAGCCCAGGACGAGAAACGTAGAACCCCGGCTGTATCCCTGGTTCCCTTCGGTGGGAGTTCTGGCCGTGGTCTATACTTCAGCCCCCCAAGTTGATACTACTGATCACGAGTGACAGCCTGGCTGTGGCTGTAGCGTCCACTGTGGCTTAGTACCACGCACAAGAACAGAAGTAAAGATGTAACAGCTGCAGTGTCATAGTTTTAAGGGGCTGAGTTATGAGAGTCACCGCTTTGTCAGAGGACCACATTATGGCTTCCTGCAGGCATCAGTAGTTCATGTGGAGTCCTCAGTCACCTGCCATTGGTCATAATCCAAACCCAGAGAAAAGTCCACCTATATCAAGATTCCAGACTAGTGAGTAAGAAAGTTAACCTTGGGTCAAATTTCCCTGCAAAGAAAAAGCAGTTTTATTTACCTTCCACCCACAAAGGGTATGACAAACATGAAGCGCGTTTACTGCTATGCGGTCACAAGGGTGACCTCCAGCTTAATTTTTGTAGATTACTTGCTCCCCCCCAAATTTTTATTCCAACAGTTTGATCTCAGCTAAGTTTTACAAGGACAAGATAGAGGTATCACAAGGAAAAAGGGAAATTGTGTCCTGGGGAAGAAAAGGAACAGAAGTGTGAAAGAGTATCTGTGAAATGCCCACAAATTTGATTTGTCTGAATTTGAAAGTGAGAAGTGGTACACAAACTGACTCAATGACATAAATTGGAGGAAGATTTTGACGCACCTACCATCTAAAGCCAAGAATTTAAAGTTTGTTGCCCTAGGCAACAAAGAAATACTATAGGTTTATAAGTAAGGAAAAACATTGAAGGCAAGTATCTAGAGCTTGGTCACTTGTGTGCAAGAGTAACCTCATCAAAGGAAGAACATTTTAAACAAGTCACTCAAGTCAGAAAAAGAATAAAAGAAATCAAATATGTGGGCACCAATTTTGAGTCAATATTCTATTTGTAAACAATATTCTATTTGAGTCAATATTCTATTTGTCCCCCAGCTTGAGCATATGAAGGAAATAGCTTTATATAGCATTATTTTTACTGCCCAGAACTCATGAACTCTGATCTCCAGGGACTGTGACACCCCATCCCAGGCCCCAGGGACCACATCTCACTCCTTAGCTCCTTATACTCCCTGTGAGTTGGACATCCTGAGTGTCTCCTCTCTGTGAAGGAAACAGAAAGGCTTCCTGTGGAGATCAGCTCTCTCTGCCCAGGGATCACCATGAAATTTGTCATGTGGGACCCACTGAGCCCTGAGCAGAATTGTGAGATGTCCCTAGGCCCAGTTGGAGACCTCTAATTGCCTTCTCTGTCTCTTTAGTGATCCATGACAAACTGTGTCTCCCAGAAAGTGATGGAGAAGAGAGAGAGGACAGACCCCACACCAAGCTAAGGCTTGCAGAAGGTAATTATGCTTAGGCAAAAAACAGATTCTTACCTGTTCAGAGGAAAAGGAGGTAAAGGAGTCTGCTAATGGAGATGGTGAACTAGGAGATAAAAGTGAGAGACCCATGAAGAAGGCAAGGAAAGGAGTTTTTATGTGAGCCTTGTGTTAATCAGCTTTCCATGACTGTGCCAAAGTACCTAAGAGAAATCAGCTAAAAGGTGAAATGTTTACCTGTGCTCATGGATTTGGAGGTGTCAGTGCATGCTTGCTTGGCCCCATTGTTTGGAACCTGTGGAGAGGCCAAACATCATGGTGAGAAACACACGGTGGAATGAAACTGTTCACCTCATGGTAGCTGGGAAGCAAATAGAGAGAGAGATGGGGCCACTGTTCCAGTATTCTTTTCAAAGGCACATCCCCAGTAGCCAAAGGCTCAGCCATTGGACTTGACCACCTACAGGATTCACCAGGTTCCAATAGTACCATTGACTGGGGACCAAGCCAGTGGCCCATGAGCCTTGGGAGAACACTTGAGAGCCAAACCATAACAAGCCAAACCATAACAAGTCCCTAAGGGAAAGTGTGATCATAACAAAGTGGCCAGTACCTAAGATGAAGGAACCAGAGCCCAGTGCATCTATAAGCAGATGAGAGACTGACTATGTAGATGTAATTGTGATTTAGAAAAAGATCTCGGTGGGAGATCAGGATGAGGCTGTGAAGAGGTAAGAACTATGGCCCATGGCCAGCGTTAAAGAGCAGGCCCTTGGTAACAGATAAACTCCTTTGTTATTGATACCTTCACATTCATAGGACTTCTGACATAGAATATGAGAGAGGGGGTCTCTCCAGTGCCCACCAGTATTCTGCAGCGCGTTTAGTTCTCTCCAGGTATTTACCAGCTAGAATTAGTTCTCTCCAGGTATTTACCAGCTAGAATTAGCCCTTACACGTTAAGGGCTCGGTGCTGCGAGACAGGCCCCGCTTCGGATGACAATTACAGGCTCCAGGTTGTAACCAGGAGCTGTTACAGCTGCACAGGAGGCAGAAGTAGGAGGGTTACTTGAGCCCAGGAGTTCAAGGCCAGCCAGGCAGTGCAGTGACACCCTGTCTCCAGAGCAAAGCAAGTTCCTGGTTGGGATCTGTTCTTCTGACCAACTGGCTCTCAGTTCTCACATCCTCTTCTTGAGTTGGATAATTTATTAATAGAACTAATAGAACTCAGGGGAGCAATTACTGCCAAGCTTTCAGTTCATTAAAAAAGGATAGAACTCAAGAATAACCAGGTAAAAGAGACACGTAGGGCAAAGGAAATGGGTGATACAGAATTTCCACATCCTCTCTGGCCATGCAGCCCTCTCGGAACACCCACACATTTGCCAACCCAGTAGCTCTCTGAATGAACCCAATCATTTAAGTCTTTTTTTTTTTTTAAATAGAAGTTCCTGTCTATGGGCATGATTGGGTAAATCACTGGCCAGCGGTGATCATGTCAGCCTCACCCACCAGCCCATCTCTCCTCCCTGGAGACCAGGGGCCTCTGATCCTCCAATCAACTGTAATTTCCCTTAGCAACCAGCCCTCCCTCCTTAGGGGCTTTCCAGAACTCACTTCATTAGTGTAAACTCAAGTGTTACTGCAAAGGGCTGGTTATGAATAGTGAAAGAGGCTCTTTTTATTTCTATCACTTAGGAAATTAAAAAGAGTTCAGGAGCTACAGCCAAGAGCAGGGAAGCCAGAGCTAAATACCTACTTTGTACTGCATCATGATGCTATTTCACAGCAGCAGAAAAGATGGTTTTAAACATGGGGACAGTTGTGCCAGAGCAGGAATATTCCTGTAGAGGGACCCAGAGAGGAGGTGGTTACGTGAGAAGTGCACATGGACACTCTGCGAGAGAGACAGGAAGAAAGGGGGAGATGAAAGACCAGAAAGGGGCAAAGGGCCCTAATAAAAAAGAACTTGTAGCTGACCTGTCACTCGATTGAGTGTTGATTCTCGGCCATTGCGGATTTAGTGTCCGGGGCCACTGAGGCTGCTGTCACTCAGGTCCGCATCTTTGCAGATGAGGAAACTGAAATCTATAACAACCATATGAGGAATTTGCCAAGAGTCCAATGAGCAAGGGAGAACTCAGGCATTCTGGTCCTAGAGCCATGTCCTTAACCAGGTAACCTAAGGAAAAGGCAGACACATGAGACACAAGGAGGGAAACATGCGGACAGGAAGACGCAGGAAACACATAGCAAGAGTTCCAGGCAGTGGAGGTGACTCAGCCATGAGATCCCCGTGGAAAGGCCAACAAAAAAAGCCAGTGGATGTGTGGAAAGGCTGTGGTATGAGGGGCAGGGGGACCAGGCAACCAGGACACCTAAAGACTAGGGGAAGCCGCTGGGCAGGACAGTGCTAGGGCAAAGGCAGACTCGCTTCGGCTGTGATATCCAGACGTCATTGCCAGGTGCCAGAGTACCCCGCAGAGGATGCTGGCGGGCTGCCCTGGGAGGCCCTGAGCCAGCAGCGGGGTGCTGGTCCTCCTCACCCTCGGGATTGGATTCTGACTTCAAAAGCAGGAGGTGCTGCCAGCCCCAATCAGCCCCAGACTGACACTTCCAGATGGGCTCTTTTACCTCCTGCTTGATAAAAGCAGGGCAGGGAGGCTGGGGAAATGGCAAAAACCCGTAGTTCAGTTTCTGAAACCCGCTTCTCGTTTCTTCCCTTAGGAACTAGGAGAAACTCTGCTTCACGAAGCCTCACCTGGGCATGCCTGGAGACTTCGGCTGACGGTCTGTACCTCTGGCCTCGCTGGTTCACCCCTTTCTGGAATGTGCTGTGTGTGGGCTGCTTCCTTGTGTGACTGAGGGCTGGGGATTTTCAGTCTTTGCGTCTGCTGTTTTTCTAAGCTCAGGGTTTGCACAGCAGAGCCCTGGTCCCCTGGGTTGCCTACGAGGGTTTCTTCCACCTGTATCTTAGACAAATTTGTGCCCACTCCTGATGGCTCTGAGCATGATCTTTTTTTAAGTACATGTTTTCAGTAGGTGACATTTACATCTCTTGTGTGGCATTGGTATGTCTACACAACACATCATTTTTATTATTTTTTATTTTTAAAATAAGTGTTTCTTGAAAAGCAACTGTACTTGTACTTCATGGTGACAGACTAAAACAAAACACATCATCTACCAGAATATTAAAATATGAAATAGTGACAAATCTCTCCACAGAGCTTACAAGGTCTATCTACAGAAAATATAATACATTTTAATTCCTTTTTTAAAATTCCTTTTCCTCCCCTCTCTCTTCCTTTCCTCAGTCTCTTGATCCCCTTAACATTTAAGAAAGATCTACCACCAAAAATAAAAAAGAAAAAGGAAGATCTATCACCCTATTTCCTATTCTTATTACCTTTTCTTTCTTTTTTATTTTAAAGAAAGTAAAACCAAACAAAATAAAACAGGATAAAGTGAATCAGAACAAAGCAATGAAAGTAATACAGGACTTCAAAACAAGATAATAGAAAATCAACAATGGCCGCCATAATTGTCCTTTATTTATATTTTGGGTTTCCCTTATAAGAGACACCATAAGATATTGGAGCTTGTATGATTGATTTATTTACCTCATTTAACATTGTGGTCTCAAGGTGTATCCATTTTCCTAAGAAAGGCTCATTTACCTTCCTACATGGCAGAGTAGTACTCTTTGGTATGTAAATACATTTGCTTTATCCATGCATCTGCTGATGAACATGGAGGCCAATTTCAGTATTCAGCTATTGTGAGTTGTGCTGCTAAGAATGTAGGTATGCATGCATCACTGTAATATGATGTCAAGGGGCTGGGGATTTAGCTTAGCAGCATAAGCACCTGCCTTGCGAGTGTGCAGTCGTGAGTTCGATCCCCAGTACCGGAAAAAATTTTTTTAAATAAATATAATATGATGTCTTTAACCCTTTTACATCTAGTGTTCCATAAGAATGGAACATAATAAACAGTTTTCAGATTCTTATTCCTTGAATTTTTCTAGGCATAGAAAATATATATAAGCCAGGGATTTAGCTTAGTGGCTTAAGCGCCTGCCTGGCAAGCGCAAGATGGTGAGTTCAATCCCCGGTACAAAAAAGTAGAAAAAAAGAAATGTAAATTTCATGCAAAAATTCAAAAAAATTTCAAGCTTCAGCATAAATGGGGTTACAGAGGGTGCCACAAAAATAGGTTCCCATGTCCATGTGCCATGTTAAACTTCCATAATTACTTTCTAAATCATTTTCATAACTTACTTTGGAAAAATAACAATAAATGACAGATATGCCACTCACTGAAGAACGTGTTTACGCATTCGTGTACTGTTGAGGTTGCAGGGAGCAGGGTGGGGAGCACGGGTGGAATCAGTAGTAGCCAGCACAGGTGGGAGAGAGAGGGCTCCTGCCACTTGTTCCTTCCCTCCCTGCTCAGGTCTGCCCTCCACCCGGACCCTGCCACTGTCCCCGCCAACATGCCTTGCTTGTTGCTTTCCTGCTGGGTTCCTAACCTGAGAGACAGCAAAATTTTGCAGAACCGGAGAAAGGGAGAGGCTGGTGCTTCCCTATCACTGCTCGGGGAGCGTTTCCAACAGCGGCTGCCTCTCTGCCATGGCTCCAGCTCAGTCCTCCCAGTGTCACTTCTCACCCAGGGCTCCCTTCTGTCCCTCTTCCAGCTTCCCAGTTACTGTGTTCTTCCATTGGGACTTCTCAGGTCTTCCCTGAACTGAATTACATGTGCTCTGTTTTAAAGACCTAGAATGATTTGTGTTTTCCTATTGGATCCTGACTGATAAAGCATCTATGAATTCAAACTGTGTTTTAGGTAAAAACTTAGCTGAGAATGGACTCGCAGACCGCTCCCATGAAAGACGACAGATAAATGGACTGAGAAAGGAAGCAGCCAGGGGAAGAAATGATGCACCAGGAAGCCATCAAGCAGATAAGCAGACTGCCCAAGAGCCTGAGCCAGAAAGTAAGTATGTGCTTGAGAGCAGAAGGGCCAAGAGGTCCTGGCTGCTGATGGAGGAGTGGACTGATGTGAGGAGAGAATCATAAGCCCAGCACTCAGGAGGCTGAGGCAGGAGCATCAGACTCAGAGAGCCCAGGAATAGAGTCTGCTACACTAATGACAGAGAACAGGAAGAAGATGGTTAGAAAAAACTAGCAGCATATTGGTACATGCCTGTGATTCCAGCACTCTGGAAGATTGAGGCAGGAAGATCGCAAGTTCAAGCCCAGCTTGGGCACCTTAGTGACTGAGTGAGACCCTGTCTCTAAATTTAAAAAGGGGATGGTTTCTCGGCATGTAGCACAGTGGGAGAACCCTGGGTTTAGTCCCCAGTACTGCCCTCCCCCAAAAGGGAGGAAGAACCCAGAGAGATGAAAAAAAAAAAAGGAAGAGCTGTAAATCTTTAATGGAGAAGAGACAGAAATAAAAGGCAAAAGGAGAGATCAGAGAAGTATGGGCCATCAAATCAGTGACAAATATCTTCAGGGGGTGGAGGTGCCCACAACACAGACAGGGACGTGGAGAACTATGAGAAGGAAAGAAGGGAGGGGTCTAACAGACAGGAAATCAGGCAGAGCAAGGCTCTGTGGGACCTTAGAGGTGGCATTTTTTGTCTTCACAGAGTCCTTTGAAGAAGGAGCTGCGTCAGTGAATAATGGTGACCTAAATCCAGAGCCACCCAGCCCATCGTCCTGTGACAGCAAAAGTAATTATTCTCTATGCGCTGACTTGGTTTGTTTGTCAGCTGTTGTATATTTTTTTGGTAATTAGTCGCCTTCTAAAAATTCATCTTATCCATTTTTAAACTGACAAATTAAAAATCGTATATACTTGGGGCTGGTGGTGTAGTTCAGTGGTAAGATACTTGTGTGGGATGCTAGATTCCACCCGTAACACACAATCATGCACACACACATTTACAACACAATATTTTAAAATATTCATATATTATAAAGTGGCTAAACTGAGCTAGTTACCATAGGCACTGCCTCACGTATCATTTTTGTGGTGAGAACACATTTATTCTCTTAGCAAGTTTTCAGACATTGTTAATAACTATGTCATGTGTTATACAATTGACCTCCTGAACTTATTTTTTTTTGTATCCAACATCTAAATCATCTCCTCTCTCCCTCCAATTCCTTGTAAATGACATGCTTCTAGGAGTTCACCACTTTTACGCTCCATGTATAAGTGGGACTGTGCAATATTTGTTTTACTGTGCCTGGCTTATTTCATTTAAACCCAGGGTTCTCCCGGTTCTTCCATGTTGTCACAAATGGAAGGGGTTCCCTCATTTTTAGGCTGAAGTAGTACTTCATGGAGTATGTACATCACATTTTCTTTATCTACTGATGTTTTATTGGGTTAATTTGTATCTTAGGGGGTTTTTTGGGTTTTTTTGTTGTTGTTCTTTTTATTTATTTATTTATTTTGGTGTTTTGTTTTGCTTTTTATTTTTTTCTGTTTGTTCATTTTGCTTGGCTTTGTTTTTTGAGACAGGATCTCACCATGGAGTTCAGGCTAGTCTTGAATTCATTATGTAGTCTACAGCAATCTTCCTGCTGCAACCTCCCAAGTGCTGGGATTACAAGGGTGCCATGCCCAGCCATATCTTGAGTTTTGAGAATGATGCTGTAATAGATGTGAGCATGGAGACATCTTTTTGACATGCTGATTTTAATTCATTTAGTTATATACCCAAGAGTCTGATTCTTGGATCAGTATTGTTCTGTGTTTAGCTGTTTGAGGGACCACACTGTTTCCCAGAGTGGTTGTACTAATTTACCCTCTATCCACACCAACACTGCCATCTTTTATCTTTTTGATAATAGCCATTCTGACAGCTATGAGGTGATGTCTCATTGTAGTTGTGTTTGTCCATCCTTAATGAACTGTGAGCTTGACCACCTTTTCATGCACTTATTGGCCAATTGTAGAATCATGTTGAATTGAAGTGGTGAAAGTGGGCATCCTTTTCTTTGTCTTGATCTAAAAGCAAAAGTTTTCAACTTTTCACCATTGAGTGTGACTGGTTACTGGGTTTGTCATAGGGCCAATATACCTCTGCCTTTCTAATTGCAATGGTTTTTATTTCTTTCCCTAGCCCAAATGCTCAGGCTAGAACTCCCATTACTATAATGGTACTAGAGGTCCTGACATATTGATTATATTTCTTAATATCTAGTTGCTGAGAGTTTTTATCATGAAAGGATGGTGAATTTTATCTAATACTTTAATGCATCTATTGAGGTAACTGTGTGTTTTTTGATCTTCACTTTACCAAACATGATGTCTAGAGATTTGCATAGGTTGAGCCATCCTTGCATCTCTGGGTAGATTTGACTTGTTGATGGTGAATGTCCATTTAACATTCTACTGAATGTGGTTTGCTGGTATTTTGTTGAAGATTTTTGCATCTGTGCTTATCAGGGATATGGACCTGTAATTTTCTTTTCTTGTAAAGTCTTTCCCAGCAGACAAGGAGCCTGATTCTATGGGATACAACCTGGGACTGGGGCAGGCTTGGAGGCTGAGATCATGCTACTGGCCCTAAGTCCATCAGGGCCTGCTCAGCTTCCGGGACTGAAGTGAAGTGTAGCTCTGGTTTCCTTCTCCTCCCAAGTGCACAGTTCCGCTGTCCACGCTGTGCTGCCTGGAGTAGAGAAGGAATGGCATGGATAACACAAAACTGTCCTTCCTGACAGCTTCAAGGCATCTTTTCCTATTTCTACACCTGGGTGCTGTCATCTCTCACCTGGCACCCTTGAATCTTGGGGAAGTATTTTCACCCTTAGAGTTGTTTGATTGGTGTTCCTGGAGGGAGATGAATTCTGGAGACACCTATTCCACCAACTTGCACTGTCCCTCCAAAATGTTCTAATTATTATATCTTTGATTTTTTGAGAGCAAAAATTTTCCTTGATTTTCCCATACTAACTGCCCATTGCCATCCAGACAAACAACGTTTGTTGCATAATCTCTAGTTGATTTTTTAAAACAAACCAAAAAAATAAAATAAAAGGATAAAAATTATACAGAATTTCAAAACAAAATAATACATGTGTTATGTATATGTTTTAACTCCCCAAGAGAATTGTAACCATTGTGTACACTAAACATGTACTAATAAAAATAAAAATTCAAAAACAATTAAGAAACAAAAGCAAAATTAGGCATGGGGGTGCATGCCTGTAATCCCAGCACTGGGGAGGCTGAGGCAGGCAGATTGCCATGAGTTCAAGGCTGATCTGCGCTACATAGTGGGTTCAGGGTCAGCCTGAACTACAATAGCAAGACTGTGTCTCAAAAAACAGCTACAGGAAAAAATGAAAGAAAGAAAGAAAGAAAGAAAGAAAGAAAGAAAGAAAGAAAGAAAGAAAGAAAAGCAAATGAGGAAAGGCAGGAACCATAGTGGATGGACCGATTGGCACACCAGGTAGGAGACAGCAAGGCTGGCACCAGTCCTAGCAGAGGGACCCGCAGAAGATCTCGCTCTCAGCACCAGCAACTGAGCACATCCTTAATTCTTGTTCCCAAAGTGCAGCCCTACTCCTGGCCTTGAGAATCAATGATTTTTTTTAATGTAGAGAAAAGAGAAGGTGCAGAGAAAGCCATACAGGAGAGCAAACGCCCAGGAACAGGGTGAAACAGGAGAAGGTGCGGAGGGAACAAGGAGAGACCCAGGCGGACAGTGGGTGGGACTTGGTGGAGAACAGGCCCGGTGAGAGGGGCCGAATCAAGCCGTGTTCGGCTGGAGTGGACAGTCTCAGGAAGAAGGCACAGGGTTGTGCTGGTACTGCTGAGAAGGGGCGGGGCCCCCGCAGGCTCTCACCTCCCCAAAGCTCAGCCACCCTCTGGGAACCACACACATGTCCAGTCCACACCTGTCCTTCGTGCTGATTTCTCCCAAAGGCCTTCACCCGGGGTCTGAAGGACATCCTTATCGGAGACAGCCTGGTCAGCCCTGCTTGTGCACTGTGGTAAATTATCCCAAAACCTATGGGCATCAAGCAACTGTCACTGTCTTCACCACTTCTATGAGTTTCAACTGCCAACTAGCTCTAACTTGTCCATTTCCCTCTGTCCCTAGCATCAGCACCCTAATCTAGATCCCTATCAGCCTCCCTCGAACTAGAAGAGTCCCGGTCTGGCCTGCACTTCCAGGCTTGTTTCCCTCAACATTGTCTCCGCTTTAACAGCCAGGGCTTCCTTGTGGCCCTGGGCAACTCTGAAGCGGTTTGTCCCCCATTGCGGGGCATTTACCTCCCAATGCCACGTTCCCACCATGCCAAGCTGCCTTGAGTGGTGAAACTCTCTCTCACCTACATCTCTACTGCTACATATGCTTTTGGAAAACACTTTTTTAAAAATAACTTTTATTTGAAAGAGAAAAAGCCAAGCAAAATAAAACAGAATAAAGCCAATCAAAACAAACCAGTGAAAGTGATACAGAACTTCAAAACAAGACAACAGCAAATCAACAGTGGTTAACACAATGCCTCTTGTTATCTTCAAAATAGCTGCAGATACCTTCAGACATAGTAAAGTCTAACAAAACAGAACAGAATAGAACCAATAAAAACAAAACAATGAATGCAGTAAAGGACTTCAAAACAAGATAATAATAAATCCAAAATGGCTACCGTAATGTATCTTGTTATCACTGAAATAGCTTCCCATGCCATCAGATATAATTAAATCAAACAAAACAAAACAGAATAAAACCCAACCCCAAAAAACAATGAAAATGATACAGGACTTCAAAACAAGATAATAGGGAACTAACAATGGCCACCTCCTTCAGGAGGAGAGCCCCCATAGATGCTGCATTGCAAACTGTTATCCTCTGAATAGATGATCAAACTACCAGCATTAGACCAGCAAAGTCAGCCACTAAACACTATAAGGATTAAATGGTAACTCACCTCAGTAGCCATCTTTACAGTCTGTGCTCCTCCAGATCAGCCAGTTGCTTACAGCAGGTAGCGGGGGTGAGGGGAGGTTGGTTCTTCTTGTGTCACAGCCTGTGCATCAGAAGGGGCTGGTGTCTGGTTCTCCCCCAAGTGACCCTCACATGGCGTCAACTCGCAGGGAGGGCTTGCTTCTTGCTGACTTCTTGTTCTCTTCCCTACCATCTGTGAATGGTGCTGACATCTGGCTCTCCCTGCAGCAGCCCATGCATGGTGCCAACTCGCAGGGAAGGCTTGTTGTCCTCTTTTTAAATTAAAAATGTACATACGCTAGAACTCAGGAATTACATTCTGAAATGGAAACTACCAGAAATGCACACTATGTTCAACAAAACCCACAGGAAAGAATGTTCACAGCCACTTTATTCATGAAAGACAAACACGTAAAACAGCGTATTTGTATAAATGCACTTATGACTTATTCCTGTAATAGAGTTGTGAAAATAGTTACACAAAATGACCCCAGACAACTCTTATAAGCATGTCTCTGTCACCCTGGGGTGGGGAGAAAATGATTCAATTTCTATAAATTATATAAAAGTCAAAATCTGCCCAGGAACTGGAAATCAAGATGGTGACCAACTTGGAGAGGAATGGTAGGGACTGTTAGTGCGAGGTGTCAAGAGTCTTTGTCATCTGCCAGTTGCCCAAAGCAGCATCGCTTATTTTGTGATCACTGAAAACCCCCTCTTATTTATGTGTATTTCGTCGTGGCCATGATCTTTATTTTTGAAAAGCAAAATTTGCCTTTCAAAAGAGCAGAGCCACAAGAAAAGGGAGAGGGAAAAACAGAGCAGCATAGACTGAGGCACCGGAGTCAGAACTAAGCGGTAGGGAGGGGAGAGGGGTGCAGAGGAAGCTCCCTCCCCAGCCGTGAAAGGCAGAAGGGGGTCGCTAATGGCAGAGCACGCCATGGAGGAGGGAGATGAATGTTCTCTTCCTTTTGTTCTGGCCTAGGATCAGAGCTGCACAGCCAGGACATCCAAATGAATTCCTGTTCTGTGCTTCTGGTGGATATAAAGAAGGAAAAGCCGTTTTACTCAGAAGATGAGCAGCGAGCCCACACCAGGGCTAAATACAACCAGGCAACTGATGTCATAGGTAAGGCTCCAGGGAAACGGGCTCCGGGTAAGGGTCTCGGGCCTGTCATCAGCATCCATCCGTCTGTGCACCAGGACCTGGAACAGAGGCAGGAAGGGCAGGAGACCAGCACCTGTATGAGCTGAGCAGGGAGCTCATCAGAAGAAGGGCCTTAGAAATCAAGGAAATTCCATAAGGAAGAAATGGAGGTAATAAAAGATAATTGATGTCCAAAAGACTCTTTGGAGAGGAAGAGAAGAAAGCAAGAGGTGGTCCAAGAAAATAGAGGGCAGCATCCAGGAACTAGAGTGCTCGTGAGAGGAGAGGAGGAAAATCACAGCAAGACCAGGAGGGGTCAGGAGAGGCCATCTCTAGACACAGACAGAAGCAGGGCAGGAAAGGGAGTCAGGAGCGAGGGAAGGCAGCCGGTGGCAGAGGGGCAAAGAAGCAGCAGAGGAGGGAGTGGTGTGGGCTGGGCCAGCAGCCCAGACAGCTTGGTCAGTTTCTGGATTAGATTGTCATTCAGGGAGCAGCCCTGGCCTCCTGGCACAGCCCTGCTGTGGATGCTTCCCGGTTTCCTTTCTTTGTGCAGTCATCAGCAGCGACTCCGACTCTGAGGAACCCAGCGATGAAGACTCTGAGGAACCCAGCGATGAAGATGACTCCCCCATAGCCTTCCCCTCAGCCCTGAGAAGCCAGCCTGGTAAGGAAGGAGCAGGACTGGGGCTGCCGGAGGGTGAATTCAAAGCTACTGTCCGGTGTGCGCGTTTATTCAGTGCAATGGAGCCAGGGCATCCCGGAACCCTCGCCTCTATGCTGATTTCATTTAAATGTTTTAAGAAATGCAGGGAGAGGAGAAATTATCACACATTTATTTTGAGTGATTAGTGTTACTAATGTTTAGTATATGGGCCCTATACATTTATATATATTTATATTGGTATAAGCTAGCAAGATACAGTTTCTGTATTTATATAGGGTGTAGGCTAGCAAAATAATGACTTTGGGGTTTTTTTTACATTAATTATTTGCCATGCCATGAGGTATACACTTACCCAGTGATTTCTGTAAAGAATAGAAAGCTAAATATTCCTTTGTTGCAAGATCATGTTGTCTGGCCACACATTTGAGATAGTGTCAAAAGAAAACCTGTTCAGCTCTCTAATGTCAGTAGAGGTAAAGATTTGAGAGAGTATTCTGATACCCAAAGTATTGTTTTTGACCACATTTTTCAGCCAGTAGGTGGAGTGATTTTTCAAAACACCTTGGCAAATAATTATTTTTTTTCTTTACAAACCCTCAAAGGGTAAACAGGGTAGTCTAATTTCCTAGATGAGAAAACACAATCACAGAACTATTTAAAAGTCTTCTCCAAAGTCTCGGGAACAGTTAAAGAAAAAAAACAGTCTGTATTCTGCTCCTCACTGCAGCCTGAGTTATTACAAAATTTATAACTCTGTAAAGTATGAACTGGTGGTGGTTTGTTTTCCCTTTTTACTTCCTGGATCTAGAGGATTTGGGAGACATTCCTCTTTAGGGAAAACACGCTAAGAAAGATCTAAAGGCAAATGAAAACGTGACCTGGTCTAGAGGTTACAGAAGAACGGTGTGGCCAGGGTCCGAAGGTACCTGCTGCCTTCATCCTAGTTGCTGACGATATTATCTAAAGGAAAGTGTGAATTTACTGCTGTTTTCAGTCAGTGCATACTTTTATCTTAGTGTGAACAAAGCGCTCCATGAAATTGTCCCCAAATACATACAGCTGTAACACAGAAGAGTGTTCTCCACCTTGTAAAGACTCCGGGAGACAGGCACCAGGCTGGAAAGCACAGAAGTGGCCCGTCAGCTTTAACCTCGGCATTCAAGGTCATATACATGAAGTGTAGAAGTAGAGGTGATGGGAGGGGATGGAAATGTGCAACGAGAAGTAGCCAGGGACTGAAGAAAAAGGGACAAGTTCAAAGAGAAAGGGCGAAGCCACCACAAGATGTCCCTTGCTGGTGAATTGTCTTCATCACGGGGACAAAAACGGAGTGTCACTAACCAACCAGGCAGGTGACTTAGAAAGGCATGGGTTTGCAAGGTTCTCCCAAGACATCCTGTAAGGGGATTTCATACCGAAATGGTTTCCTGATCACAACGGAAACCCCTAAAGAATTCTACTTTTGTTTATAAAGTTTTTTATCAGTGTGTGTTTGTGATACATGTGGTTACAGTCAGCTCGGGGGCAGATGCGTGCACACATTGCACCCTAAGCCACCTTCTTCCCCTCCCGCCCCTGCCCGCCCCACTCCTTCCTTCCCCAAGGCCCCTTCCCATCTCTACAAGGTCTGCGTCCCCATGTTAACATGGCGCAGCGATTTCGCGTCCTAAACCATTCGTCTCTGTCTTCTTTTATGCAGAGATCAGAATCCAAAGCCCGTTAGAATCAAATAAGAAGAAAGAAACCCAAGAAGCTACTTGCTCCTATCGGATTAAACCAAGTAAGGATGTCAGAATTGCGGCTCCTCGGTGACAGAATCTCAGAGCTCTGCTGTCTGATGAATTTTATTCTGAGCGTTCCCTGAACACTTTTGATTTTAAAATCATTTTCTGCATTTATCCTCCCTACACTAGTGGGAAATTACAGGTGTCAAGAAGGCATTATAAACTGTTGTTAAACGGAGTAAGTTCAGCGGATTGATACAATGGAAACAATACATATGTTAATAGCATTTTTACTACACAATCTATGAATACTAAAGAGTTGAAATAATGTACTTATCCTCTATCCCCATTTGCCCTTTATAGATCCTAGTAAGCACAGTGTACCTCTATGCATTAATATTATCTTTAGTCACAAGTTTAAAGTCTTCAAAGAATAATTTGTTATTTAACTTTTTATTAGATTCAAATGACTTCAGATCAACTATGTTCAAAATCAAACTGCAGTTACCTGATTGGCTTGCATTGGGCTTTTATAGACTTTTGTAAATAAACCTTCATAGTGTCATCACAAAAACCTCACCAGGAAAGTATGATAATTAGATGATCCCAACTTTATAGATGAAAAAACTGCAGTGAGTAATGGTTAAGAGTCACTTACAAATTTACATAAAGAATTTTTTTTAAAAAAAGTCAGGTTGCGTCCCAGCCTTATGACCTTGGGCCTGCAGAACCAGATGGAATTCAGGGAAAGAGAAGAAAATGTTCTTCCAAACTGCGTTAGGATTCCGAGCCCATTTGCTGTGTGATTTGTCACAGCACCTAGCATTCGTGTGCAAATAATGATTTGCTCCCTTTTTTCTTTACAGAGTCCATGAATTTCAGAGACTCACCTACTTTCAGAAGAAGCCCTCTAAAAAGAGGTAATAGAAAATACAGTTATCAGTGAACCATACTTTCTGCAAGAGATTAATTCTAATTCTTTGTTATGACCTTCAAAGTCGAATGCAAGTTTGGTTTAATTTTAGATGATTCGTACGTTAATTTTTTATTAGGTAGGTAGGATGAACTCCTCTAAAATACAATCCCAAAGAAGTCAATGACTCAAACATAATAATTTTTTAAAATAGAATTTAAGTTTTTTCTTGATGTTTGCATGGGAGGAGCAGCCCTTGGGAGGGCACAGGAACTTGGAGACCACCTGGATTGGAGAGGCAGGTCACGGAGGTCTGAGGGAGGGACACTCTTGCTCTGGAATGTCAGGCTTTCTAAGCTTTCCCGGGTTCTCTTTGTGTAGGATGTTCTCCCATCTTGTTTTCCTTATTGGACACTGAATCCTTGGGACATTTGATCCTTTTTTGCAGAGAGAGAAAGGATCTTAAGTATCTATGACTCTTCAGAATCCAGCGAGGAAGAGACACTCAGGATCTGCACCCCAGAACAAAGAAGTGGGCGGAGTACAATGGGTAAGGCCCGTCCTCCCCAGCTCCAGGACATTGAGAGCCTGAGTTCAGAGCTTGGGTTCCTGCTGCAGTTCACTCTGAGAAATGCCACAGAATGGTCTGGGCAACCTTGGGAGCCCCACTTCCTCTAGATGTTTTGTTCTGTTCTGTTCTGTTCTGTTCTGTTCTGTTTCGCTTTGTTTTCTTGAGACAGGGTCTCACTACGCAGCTCAGACTGGTCTTCAACTCACTATGTAGTTTAGGCTGGCCTCAAACTCAAAGTGATCCTCCTACCTCAGCCTTCTGAGTGCTGCAATTATGGCATGTGCCAGCATGCCCAGCCTTCTAGATATTTTGAAAATTGTAGAGAATTTGTAAATCCAGGCTTAACAAGTTGACTGTGGTTGAATGACAGTGTGCCTTTTATCGCATAGCGCCAGCCCTGTTGACACTGCAGTGTTAGACTGACAGCACACCTCCCACTTCTGCCCATCTTCTGCTCCGTAGAGAAGAGGAAGACATAGTTTGCTATCATTTGGTTTTATTACAAACTTGCTTAAAATTCAAAAGACCTTGGCCACTCTAATTATTGGCATAAAGCCTTTTGATTACCACCATTAAACTCATAGATGTGACTGTTGATACCCAACATGATATTGGCCAAATAGTGATAATCATAAATGTTTTTGAAAATAAGTCTGTTTATCTTTAAAAAAACCACAAAGCAGGCAAAATAAATGTTGCTCCCTCCTATTTCATAGATGGAGAAACTTCAGCACTTAAACTGTAAAGGTATTTCTACACATTACATGTAGAAGGTCACTGGAAGAAGCAAAACTCACCCCTTGGACTCTGAAAATGTCTCTGATCCTTTGTTCAAAACCTTGAAACCAGGGGTATTTTAGAATTCAAAAATGCTTTAATATTTTATAAAGACAATGTGCTTTGTAATCTGTATTGCAAAATACCTGATAGAAGCTAGGATCAGAATCCCATTCTTAAATATACCATCTTCATGTTTCTGCAGAAAAATGCATGATATTCATGCCAAATGTGATCATATTTTACGGGGACTCATGGCAATGTGAGTCCGGATTCACTGCTAAATTAGTTAGATGCAACCTACAAATGCGTGTTGGTTTCAAAATGCCTTTGATTTTGCAGTCAAGGCTAAATAATTTGGGGCCTCTGCTCCATTTGCTGGAGATCCATGTTCTTAAAATGAAAAGAGAATTAATCATCACAGCATCTTTGTAGTACAGATCCTGTCCACAACGTAGGTATTCATAAAACATATCACCCTTGTCGTTATAGATCACTGGTTTTATATTCTTTTTCTATGTGGAGGACACAGAATTGGAAAAGATGTCAGGCCAATTAAAAACTCTAGATGTAACAAATATTCCTCTTTGCTACACAAGATTCACTCAGAAAATTAATGCCCTTGAAATAACACGATAGATTGGTTAGGAGTTTTAGATGATTCACATTACACATTTTGAATTAGTTGGGCTGGGCTAGTTGGGGTCACATGTGCGCCTGAAAGTCCCCCATGACACAAGCACAAGGCAAGCTTACTTTTCACTCATACAAAGAGGATGAAATAGTTCCCAAGGGAGACGGAGCCCTGCTCAGCATGAGCACTTAGGCCGAGTCAGTGGAGGTGCTGATACATTTCAAATGTTGCTTCCACGTCCCCTCAAATAAAAAAGAGGCAGAAGTGGACATGCCTGCAAACAAGTGGGAAGGCTAAGAAATATAACAGATGGTGACAAAAGAGAGTGCTCAATGGCGAAGTTGTTTTTGGCCCCAGCCTTGGGCCTGGTTCCTGGAGCACCTGATGGTAGAAAACTCCTAACCCTCCTACATGAGCTTCCATCTCCAATTTCCTTTTAAACAATTTTCTGCTGGATGGGTTCCTAAGACCCAGACTAGGAGCATGAAGATATTTTCCTTCCTCTCCAGGGCTTAGCAATGGTGGCTCTGCCAAAGTGAACCGTAGAGAAGAACATCCAGAAGCCCTCAGAAGTGGATCAGGTAAAGAAGATTAGGATGCCAAGCCTTGGCCTGAGGATGTCAGGAATCTGAATTTAAAGCAACTGGGTTTCTGAGCACCTTGACTACCTTGCCTCCAGTCAACCTGGAAAACTCATCAGTTTAGGAAATGGGAGGAGGCAGAAAATTGTTATAAACCCATGTTACCGAGATGAGTCTTACCAACTGAATGTGTGTAATTATATATTGTTATTATAGAAGGAATAAATGACAGAATGATGTTACCTTTTTTTTAATACCCACTGTCCTGCCTAGTAAGTAACACAAAGATCCTAGGTTCCTACTGATATAATGGTCATTTGTCCCTTGTATTTGTAGAAACTGCAAAAACAATGGGGTCTCCTATGTAATTAGAGACAGAAATAAAAACTTTGGATAAATCACTCTCAAATGTTAGTATAGTTTTTGACAAATGTCCTTCATAGTGTAATTGGATTATATTGTGTGACTTCAGTGTCCTTTGATGAATACTCTGTCATCATGAAACCCTTAGGATTTAAGCTAACTCACTCTTTCAGTCCTTACTTTGGGCTAAGGAAATAGATGTACACACTTGGAAAAGTCAAAAACCTAAAGGAACAGTAGGCACCAGCAATCCAAGTGTCTCACGGTAAATTATTGTTGTATATAACAAACAGGAAGAAAAGAGCTATGCAATATGATCATATCTTTAAAATATTCATAGGGAAATGCATCAGTACCTGACTCAAGAAAAAAAAGTTTATTTAACAACAACAAATAATATACATAATGTATTACATAAAATACATGTGTAACATACACACATAAATAGGTATATATTGTTGTAGTCAGCGGTTGTGAGGAGAACAATTAGAATCAGGACACAGAATTTATAATATTGTTTTATGATGGTCACCCAGAGTTAACACAATCTGTCCTCAACACTAAAGACATAGAATATTCAGCCAAGGGCCTGAATCCCACAGCAATGTCCTGCATGAGTCCAGATGAAGACCTAGAGCCCATGACAGTGTCTCCCACGAGTCCACCTGGAGGTCTAGAGCCCACAAGAAGGACTCACACAGTCTCTTTTATGGATCTGCGCTGGGAAGGCCCAAAGGTCAGTGGTGGAAGCTAGAAAGTCTATGCTAGCAGGGTGAAGGAGCTGGGCTGGTAGGTCAAGGGTTCTATGCTGGAGCCAAGAAGTCACACTCATAATAAAGACCAGGGCTGTCCTGAAAAGCACCATAGCCATCCGCAGCCACACAGAGGTCCTGATCTCCTCTGACGATAAGAACAGTCAAGTACATGCCAGGAAGCCAGCGTGACGAGTCTCTCCTGGAGATTAAACAGCACATCTCTTCCCCTCCGGTGCCAGAAAGCCATGCTCCATGTAAGGACCAGAGCTCCCCGAAAGTGACCCACAGCCACTCTCACCAGCAAGGTCCCGACCTCCTCTGATGACAATGGTCAAACACGGGAAGCTGGCCATGACGAGCTCCTCCCGGAGAACTAATGGCTCAAACAGCAACATTTAGAGAAACCCACAGCGCCTCACTTGTCTTCTCTGCGTCTCTGTTTCTGCTGGCAACTTTCCTCAGGTGGAGCACCGATGCTCAGCGCCGTGCCGATTAATCCAGCTGGTGTTAAGTTGCCCACCAGTTTTTTTTGTTTTTTTTTTGGTAGGGGGGAGCAAACTCATGACCTTGCACTTGCCAGGCAGACACTTATACTGCTGAGCTAAATCCCCAGCCCTGCCCACCAGTTTTTAATCCATAACATATATACATAGTAATGTATAATGTACATATACATGTGTGTACTATATCCATATATATGTATAATATACATAGTCTGCCAAAATGTATGCATCAGGGAAAGAAAATTTTGTGTAAATATTTTAATACTAAATTTATTGAGACACCATAAAATTAATTAAAGTTACCTTTGGCCTCTACATTAACAAGAAATGCTTAAAGTGGTGGCCATTAACTCCCAGGCATTTGTTAGTACAGTGAACTGCTGAAGTGTGCATACAATTTTTTGGGCATATATATATATATATGCTGAAACCAGCAAATATTTGTGTGTGTTGAGCTAAATGCATTTCAATTGAGAGGGAAAGATAAAAGTCAGTCAGACAGACAGACAGGGTAGGAAGAGAACTGCCTGTAGTTCATATACAAAGTACCTGAAGAATAAATCCAGAAAGGATTAACAGAGAAACTAAGACAGAACAAAGATTAAGAACATCACTGAAAAAACAATACAGGTGACTGGAAAAGTCTGAGATATAGGTTGGCAAATTCAAAGAGAGTTAGACATGTATAAAGGCAGGGCAGTGGCAGGAACTACAAAGGAGAATGAAAAGGATGGAAAAAGAGACGAAGTCGCTGTTGGATGGGAGGTGGTCGCTGAGTAGGTGAGCTGTTTTCTAAGCTCACTTGAATGCTCACAAAGCTCACATTACTAGCTGAGAAGTGTTTCCTGGTCACCCCTGTAGGTTATAGACTGTTTTTTCCTTGTTTCTCTTCAGTGTGTTACCAATCTAAGATCTTCAAATGAATAGAAGAGAGTCACAAGTGATTAAGCCAACTGGCATGTGGTAGAGAGACCAATTATGGTATTAATTAGTCTTGTTTTCATAGTATAATTGAATTATATTGTGTTACTTCAGTATCCTTTGAAAAATAGGAAGAATTCTTCCTTATCTCTCCTCAACAAACATGCACACACACGTGCACCTGCACACGCACACACACACACACACACACACCCCTGTCCCCAACTCTTTACTGCTTCTACACGTTTGTGGGCCCAAATGAGAAAGAACAGTGGGACTCCCAGAGCGAGGGGTGATGCTGAGTAAATAATGGAAAGAGAAAGATGGGCTGGGTCATCACGAGAGAAGGTATCCTTAAAAATGTCAAGTTTTCAAGTTTTCCTAAATGGACACTGACCCAAGCATACCAGATTGGGACTTGGGGGGAGGAAGGTGATGATTTCCTCCTGGGAATTCTACCAGAAACATGAAAGTTTGTCCGTGACAGGCTTGCAGCATAGAAACCAGCAAAGGTAATAGAGTTGGCAGTGAGGTCAGCGTCCAAAGATCGGGCATTTGGTGGTGATGATGAAAGCAGTGATCTGTGAGGTAAAACTGAAAATAGGTGAAAGAAAGGGGGCTAAAGACAAAGGCTGACGTTGTAAAAATGACTAAAAGATCAATGAGATCGTCTCAATATTAAAACTAGACCCAGCAAGATGAGTGTAAAAAAACCGGTGGGATGAGATATATACAGGAGGTGATCAAGAACAGACATGGGAAACTGTGCAGAGAAAGTATGAAAAGATGAGGAAAAATGTGGAAGGGATGCAGTACAGAAAGGGAAGAGCTGGAGACATTGCTGAATCTGAGATGGACATGAAACAAGCAACTTGATGCAAGGTATGGCTCACAGTAGCAGTGAGGTTTCAAAAACAAAGTGTTCACAAGTGTTTAAGTGGCCCCTGTCACTCCAATTGCAAAAAATCTCACCGGAGCATTTCATCCGCTCCTATGGCTTCAGCCACCATGCACAACCCAACGGTTCCTAGCAGACAGCTCCCGCCAGCCCGTCTGCAGACCGTCAGTCGGGAAGCCCCTGTCCGAGGTCCTGAAGACCTTAACCACCGCTTGAATGTGTCTCTTGAGACCTTCAAACTGCAGATTTAATGCTCCCAAAAGCACACACATTATCTCCTCACCACCATCACCACCAGTCTTCCTTCCTCTAGAATTCTCTGTTTCTTAAACAAAGTTAATTATCACTTTCTTACAAGTGGAAATTCTCAGAAACATCCATGAAGGGAAAGGACATATGCATAGCGAGGGATGAACTGAGATTCCAGAGGTTCAGCCACTCTTTGATACTGCATCTTGTTGTCATGGTGATACCATGTCTAGATTATCAAATGAAAACATCCTCCTAAATTTGGATAAATTTTTCTAACAGGTTTATTTTTTCACTTTCCTCAACTGTAAAGATGGAGGAGAGGGTGGAGGGTGAATTACATAGACAAAGAACCCCCAGCCTGTTTGACAGCCCCTCACCTTGGCTGGAAGGGCAGGAGCAGCAGCTGCTCCTGTGGAAGGTCATTTTAAGACCTTCAGAACTGGCTTCAAGTCCCCAGGGCCCCTCATGTGGTGAGCAGGGCTCCCCGAGAAATTTACAGTCTCTGCTGGAGCCACTGCCCTGAGAAGAGACAAAGCAAAGCAGAGGCCAAAGGGAGAGACAGACCCTGCCTGGTTAAGTGTCCACTGCCCAGTTCGGTGTCAAATACCATCCTGCTCTGCATCTCGCTGGGCTGATGGCTCAAATGTGGAGACTTAACTAAAATTCCAAAGGTATTTTCTCCATCTACCTAATTTTGAAGTCATAATATGACCAGAACTGTCCCTTCAAAACATCAGGAGAAAGTCACTGTGTGTAGACAGTTGAGCCAACAAGCTTGGGGCTCAGATTCTGCCCACAGGCTTCCTGCTGGAGGTGAGGCATGGGGTGGAGAATGATATTGTCTCTGGGTATCTAATCTGCCACTGAAGAAAGACATTGAAATGTAACTAACTGGGGAAAATTCAATGCATTCTAAAGTTATAAAGAGGGATCTCAAGTTATATAGGGGAGATGTTGGGCTGTTTTAGAGGAAAACGGATTGAAAAAAAAGAAGCTCAAAAAACTTCCTTACAGGTCCTAGAATTCGCAGAGACTCACATGCAGATTTTCATAAACCTGAACTTCCCGTGACCTGTGGTAATGTTTCGGGGACCCTGATTAAGGAGGTGTTTAAGCAAGGTGAGTTTCGTGATCTCCCGTGCTCTACCGTGGTGCAGTACCCCTGTGACTAGAGCACAGCTGAGGTGGTGGACACTGGTGCTGGGGGTCCCTGAGGCCAGCTCTGGGCTTGGTGACTGACGGGGAGGACTCAGAATATGGTCACACCACCCACAGGCTTTATTAAAGTGAAGGATTGTGAAGCAAAGTCAGCAAAGGGAAAGAAAGCAGAGGAAACCAACAGTGCTGTCACATGGAGGTCACACAGGGTGCCTTTAGCTTCCTAGCAACCGCACGTGACATACATGTGAAACGTCTTCTGCCTGGGAAGCTGCGCTGAGCACAGGAGCCCAGGGTTTGGTCAGAGGTTAGTGTCATAGGTGCCTCTGCCTAGCACATACCAGAACCCCAGACTCCCGGGGGGAGCAGGGCTTTTGCAGAGACTGTGTTGCTGGTAAGTGAGCCACTCCCATCGGTTCTGGGAACAGTAGAACTGCTCCCCACATTCATACCCCTAAATACTAACCAAGAGAAAACCCTGCACAAAAGTGCTTCTAAGGATAGTCCTAGGCCTGCCATGTTACCTCCTTTCTACACAGCATACCAGATAGTCTCAGCAATGATAACACTTTCACTTTTAAATTCATAAAATGTTAGTCAAACCATGCCTTCCCATGAGCCAGGGTCTGCCATGGGGAACAGGAAGAGACCCCATAAGAAGCCAAACCATGTCTTCCCATGAGCCAGTGGGTGCGCCACCTGGGAGCTAGACTGGCTGATTCAGAGGAACTCAGGGTGAGATGACAGCAACTGAGGTGAACAGAATAGCTTGAGTTTTGTGTTGTTTGATTGACTTTTCAGGCCTGGGGCTGGTGGTCTGGACATCTATTTGGAGGATGACAGTGAACATTATGGCAAATGTAGGGGGATTTCCTTCTGTCTTGTTTTTGAAATCCAATGTTTTGTGCCATGTTACTGTATTGTTTTATTCCTATATCTGGTAACTTGAGCAACTATTCTGAAGATAACAATATGCAATATAACAGCCATTGTTAGATTCCTGTCATCTCATTTTGAGAACCTATATAGCCATTGTTGGTTTTTGTTGTTGTCATTTTGCTTTTTGTGTTGCTGTTTTTTAGATTTGTTTGCTTCTTGATTTTTCTGTTTTTTCTTCTTTCTCTTTAAATTAAATTTTAAGAAAATTCATAAAATGTTAGCCCTCCAAACTAGGTCACCTTCACCCATGGAAAAGGCCCACAAGATACCTGTCTAGCACCCAACACATGGGCAAGCTCCTCACTACCTGAGGGGAGCATGGACATGTCTGAAAACACTTAACTTCAAGCTTGACAGGCCACTTCCCTATAACACCCATTTGGCCTTAAGCTAAGTAAGAAGAAACCAGATTTAGAATTAGAAAAAAGAGCAGCATTCAAGTTTCAGCAATCCCAACAAGGTATCAGTCCATTTTTCTTTACTATAACAAAATACCAAAGGCAGGATACTTCCAAGAGAAAAGAGGTTTTTTTAACTCACAGTTTTGGAGGCTGGATGCTGCAGATCCTCATGTGTTTGGCTTTTGGTGAGATTCTAGTGACAAATGGCAGCATGTATAGAAGGAAAACATAACACCAAGACAGGGAGCCAGAGAATGATTGGGATCCTATGAGAACTACCTTAATCCTTCCCAAGGGTAGGGACCTCAAGAACCTAAAGACTTCCCAGTAGTCTCTCCTCTTAAAGAACCACCACCTATCACATCACCACACTGGGGATCAAGCCTTCAACCTACAATCCCTTGGGGGAGCAGCACACTGGACACGTATCCAAACCATAGCAGACAGTGTCAAGGTTACCCGCAGTGAGCCTCTCAACCTCTCTGACCTTGAACTTCCTTCTTTACAAAAGAATAACAAAACTTTCTCAGTATATCCTTATGGGAAAAAATAAAATAATACCCATAAAGCGTTATAATTGTTGTGGCACCAATATTCATCTATCGGGACTGATCCTCCGTCCCACGTTATAGTTGCACAGATACCAACAGGTCCAAGTGTCGGCTCTATGACTCTATTGCCTGTGTGTGATTAACTTTTCTTTCTAGTTAACACTCCCATAATGCCTGGCAATGTCAAATTGTCATGAGCCCAAAACATGAGAAATCATTAATTGTCTTCAGCTGGAGAGATAATGTCATATAAGACAAGGCAGATGTGGCAGTCATGACAGCTTTCACATGGCAACCAGAATTGACAAGAGCCTAGCAGAAGGAGGGCAGGGATGTTTGTCTTCATTTGCCTCTCTGAAACTTGGTCCTTCCTGGGGTACAGAGAAAAGAGGAGGAAGAATTCAGCTCATTATTTGGAGTCATTCATTTTTTCTCTTTTTAATACAGTGAGATTCTTTTAAAAGCTAATGTCAGTGGTAATCCCTCTCCCGATTGCATGAAGGTCAAGAAATGTGCAAATGAGGTGGGGGATTCCCTTCTCCCGCTGAGTCCCAGACTGGGTGTGGATCCCTGGTGTCTGTGAGGAAGCACACTCTCCTGAGAAGGATCTGAGCCCAGCCAGCCCTAGAACCAGGGCACAGGACGCCCAGAGCAGGCGATCTCCTGGGCCGGGCTCAGCTTGTCTTGGTCTTACAGGGGTCTGGAAGAAGAGCATCCGGAGCGAGGACGGGAGCTGGTTCAGCCCCAGTGAGTTTGAAGCTGCAGGAGGCCGTGCATCTTCCAAGAACTGGAAACTAAGTGTGCGCAGCCACGGATGGACCCTGAAAGAACTGATACAGGTACTGCAGGGGACAAGAGGCTTCAAACAAGGACTGAACTGTCACGATTCACCAACATCAAGCTTTAGCCAAATTTCTGTGCCCAGAAAACTGTCCCTTTGCTTGGGTCACAATGCAGATGTGATTACTAGTAAACCAAGGTGTTACCTTGGCTGGCTTATATTACAGCTCAGCCTCTTAAGTCAGTTAATTCATATTCTTTCAAAGGCAGGGCAGTAAATTGTGGCCTTGACTCTGTCACTAATTAACTGTCAAATTTGGTGACATGGAAGTAACTTATATTGGCATGTGATGGGATTCCTTAAATCTTGTGAGCCAATGTTAAAAGTTGCATTATAATCAGCCAGGGATTTAGCTCAGCAGCTCAAGCACTTTCCAGGTAAGCATGAGGTCATGAGTTCAATCCCCAGAACAAAAAACAAAAAGGAGCATTATACAAACACATATCAGAAAATAACACATCAATATAAGTAGTCCCTGAGTTGTAGGCTATTTCAACAATTTTGTTACCCTACCTCAATTTCATTTTTTAAGATTTTTTTAATATTGTTATGGTGCTAAAGATAGAACACAGGGCTTCACCTATTCTAGCCAAGTGCTCTGCCACTCAGCTACATCTTCAGATCCCTCAAATTTTCTGCAGAAAAATAATATTAATAGATTATATTTTAAATTAACTCCTTTTCTCCTTTTGTCAATTCTTGATATAGAAACATCGGGGACAGGTCTCTGTGGCAGGTACAGTGTTCTTTCTGCCACACTGGGCTCACTCTAACAATGCAGAAATATTTCCTGAGCCTGAGGCTGTGAGGAAGGAAACCCTGGGGGCCCCTGACCCGGTACTGCAGTGTGTCAGTTCTGAAACAGAGGTGCCAGCAGGAAGAGGTGCAGGAGCTCGAGGGTGGCAAGGTCACTTCTGGTTTAGAGGGGAAGGACAGCCTGACAGAGCAGTTTACCCTGAGCTGGGTTGCACTGGAGAACATCTCCAACAAGGCAGAAGTTAGAACAGGACATTCTAGGTACAGAGAAGGGGTGGCATGAAAATCTCCTCGAGGTGTCAAGCAGGTGGGGTTGATAAGGCTCCTTTCACCCGCTGGGCTGTTTGTGGCAATCCCGAGGCCACAAGAGTGAGTCTAAATGCTTCCATGCACCACGGGGAAGCACAGGACAAAACCTTCCTGAAGACACTTGGACTCTGAACTCACAGTGAGAAACTCTGATTGAAATACCTGAAAAGCGACCAGAAATGCTAGGCTCACAAAACAAAAGCAAAGATTGTGATGGAAATTTTTTAAAAATCGACAGCTAATGGTCTCGTGAAGACATATGTTCCCCCAGCCTGCCCCACAGCCAAACAGATAGATTCAGTCCGCTTGTGACTAGCTCCACCCAGCCGCAAACTAGAGATAGCTTGACCCAGCTCGTTCTAACCAGACCGGGATGCACAACTTGTGTTTATTTAGACCACAAATTTGTTACATATTTCAAGGATTTCTTCCCAGCAACAAAGAGTCACTAATTGTGTGCAATAAGAACTCCCCATGCTTTCCAGCCTCTGTACTTCCTGCTTACAAAACCCTCTATAAATCCTAGCTTAACTGCAGGCGGGGCTGGTGATTTGGAACTGGTTTCCACCAGCTCGCTGGCATAACAAAAGAGTTGCCTGCCAACTCCTTGGTGTGGGCATCTTCCCTGTGGTTCAGTGCCAAGCTCTTACAATAGTATCACCGGTCTCCTCTCTTTCAGAAAGGAATCTTACCAAATCCACCAAGCAAACAGGGAAAGGTAACTATCCCATGACCTTTTGCCAATATCTTATCCATCACCTTGCTGACTTTCCATCTCTGTAGTCATACAGTGTTTCAATTGACCACTCCTGATAAAATGTGATTTTATAATATGGTGCTGTTATAGTTGCTGCTTTCAAACGTAACACAACATAAGAGGACAAGACTTCTTCCTGCATTAAAACACGTGTGATAGAGGTGAGAACAATCCTCAAAAATAGATCGTAAGACAGACTTGGCCTTGCATACATGCGTTAGTAAAAGACCCAAATGCCATGCTCTTACAATTAAATACAAAAGGTGGGGCTGAAGTTGGAAAAACAAGCACAATTTTGAAATGCACAAAACAATACATTTAATGACATCCGTCTTTGCAACCTCAGCTTAAACATTTTTTGTTCTTCCTCATTTTTTTTCTGGGTTCGATCTTTAATAAAATAATGGAGCACAGGTTTTCCTAGAACCATCCCATGGGCACTCCAGATAATCTAATGTAAAATTCTCCTTGGAATATATATCACCCAAGGAAACAAATAACAAACAGAATCTTTTCTTTTACTTTCTATCTTTCCTCCACTAAACACACACACACACACACACACACACACACACATAGTTCATCAAGGAAAATTCCTTGAGTCACACCTGAGAATATAGTGATCCCATGTCACCTTGGGAGTCTACAAGTGAGAAGGTTACAACATCAGAAAAGCTCCTCCAGCCTCCGGAACTGTCAGTTAGATGGACTTCTTTTCTATGTCACCTGTCTTCTGTTATTTTGTTATAGTAACACGAAACTGATAAATATAATTGCAGACCTGGAAAATCTTTCCTTCACAGAGAGAGTCTTTGGCCCCACCAGAATGGCTGTGAAGTCTTCATTCCACCCCTAATGCTTATTTCTCCCTATGTGGAAGTAATGCAGAGGTCATGGACCAGTGATGCCCATGCTATGTGGACACTCGAGAAAGTAGTGAGACTTTTGTTGTTTTCCATGGCTTCTCTAAGGCTAGATATAAGACAGAACCTGGTAAAAGAGGATGAATAAAGAGCTCCCATTTCCCAAATCTTTTTCAGAGGTAACTTTTTGTATCTCTATCACATTACTTGGGTCTTCACAAAGTTAGATCCCAGGGCACTGCCTGCCCCACTGACTTCACGACTAGAGATTCAGTGGTTGAGTTTCATATCCGCTGGGTTTTCTGTAGAGACATTACTTGATGCATTCATTAAGACCAAACATGTCCAGCCAGCTCCAGAGAGCTGTGGTGATTGAGTCTGGGCTACTCAGTGGAGTCAGCCGTCCCTCCTCCCCTCACCCAAGCACCCTCCCTCCATCCTCTATGGGGTCACAGCTCTAGAGGGGGACTACCTTGTTCTCAGGGGGTCTCCACAAAGGGCATTCCTTCTCCAGCCCTTTGGCCTCTGGTGCTTGGGTTACTCTCTGTACTGTGTGGTAGGTGCTGCTGTTGGCAGATTCCCTGCTCATAAGTTACTGTTGAACCTGCTGGTGGTGGTAGCTAAGGTGGTCTAGAACAAATAGTAAAATATGAAAGTCCATCATTACTTATTGGATGCTAAGAAATCTCTTTTCCTGAGTGACAGCTATGCTCATTTGTCATGCATTTGTGTATCCATTCATCAAACAACTGAAAAGCAACTGCTAAGCACCTGGCAATGGGCTTAACAGTGCTATGCAAAAGAGGCCAGGATCACATACTCCTTGTGCTACCTGGGAGGATAATTAATAGAGTGGGTGGGGCAGGCTCCAGAATTCAAGATGAAATGGAAAGGTGCTTATCTTCGGGAGGAGGGTAACCTGGGACCTTGGGCACAGTTATCTTCAGGACTGTCTTCCTAAGCAGTGAGATCTTCCCTTGCAAGGCCTCCAAGATTCCAGACCTTGTGGTCACTGGGGACCTTGAAGGATGAGTCCCCAGCCTGATTCCCACTGATGCTCCTCTCTGTAGATGACACTTCCTAATTTAAAGAAAATTGCCTGGGGACCCTCCAAGCAGGAGAATCAGTGGGGTTTCTCCAGCTTAGCCTGGGCAGGAGACCAGACATATTATTTAACAGTTTTTATTCTCTAAGTATAAGGGCTCATAAAAGCAGGTGTAAAACAAAACAAAGGGAAGACTATGGCATAAATCCCTGAAGTAAAGGAAGTGATTAAATGTGTGACTGATGAAATATCACATTAAATATTATCACTCAACCTTTGGCTCTTTCAGCAGAGAACACTGGACTCTGACATCCACACCCCTGAGGACCCTTACGTAAGTACTGATGCCCAGCTATAGCCCGTCACAGCAGCCCAGGCTTTTCCCGAGCACATCGCCTGGGTCCCACTGCTTTTCCCTGGAGCAGCCTCACTCCCCGGTGGAGCACGGTGCTGTGTGATGAGCAGGGAATACCAGCTGTGCCCGAGCCGGGTTCATGGGCCCGGGGCTGGGCATCTCCCTTGCAAATATCCTTCCTGTCTGTTTCAGTAGAAACACTGCATGTTCTCGTTCCCTCTCCAAAGTGAGTGTGGGAGGCTGAGCCCTATATCACGGGAGTCTCTAGAGACAGCTTGACGCAGACAGAGGTAGAGCTGGCCTGCAGAGGATGGGTAAGCAGCAAATTTGAGAGGAAAACAGCACTTTAAAGAAGGCAGTGAGGGGTGGGAAAGAAAAGCCCCCGTCTGCTCCCTGGAGGTGGTAGCAGAGCTCAAGGTGGCCTTCAGCATCAGCCAGAAAGCACAAGCCAGGCCCTGCTGGCAAGTTCAAGGTGGGACCCTGTCCTTAGGCCTGCGGAGAAATGCACATGACGCCCCTGTGCCCGGAATGAAGGGAGCCAAACCATCACCACTTAGTGAGCCACAGGGCACTTTTCCTCCAACTGCTTGGCTGGGGCCCGATCACGCGTCTCCCGTTCTGATCCCACAGGCTGTGCCATCTCTGCTTACAGTA